>PVIJ01016227.1:0-33477 GCA_004024925.1 Scalopus aquaticus
TGGAATCAACTGAGATTTTAATAACTCCAATTCAGCCAATAATATACAGGACATGCACTGACATTCTCTATGACAGGTAAAATCTTGGTTCCTACCTGTTGTCTCGGCATACCAACCAGGTAGTGTTCCCTTCCACCTCCAAAACTGTCCCATAAAACTAATACTAGATGATCACATTACTGATACATAAAAGATAGTCGGGTGTTTGTTGAAGGAATGAGTGATAATTGTGTGCAAATGTTTTCTTCCCCACAGGTGAGAAAATCAGGAAGTTAAATAATTTCCCACACATGAAGGTTTTTCTGTCAAACAACGACAAAGACCCATTGGTCTACAGATTCCTCTGACCTCAACGGTGCTTCTGCCTACCCCCAGGCCAGTGGCTCCTGAGAAAGTGAGTAAAGACACAGTGCCTGAGAGGGGACAGACTCCAAACCAAACTAAACAAACACAAACATAGGTGTGGTCCTATGACAGACACAAGAAAATGAAAGAACCCAAAGCTATTTTTCTTTTCAAGGAAGTCGCCACATGCAGCTGAGTCCTGACTGACTGGATTCCAGGGTCTGGACAAAACTTGAATTTCTGAATTTATTTCAATGCTGGGGGAGAGGGAGTGAGGGGCAGAAGGCAAAAATAAAGGTGAAATTCTGCCATGTGCAATCACCCTGACAATATAGCCTTCACAAAACAGAATTCTCCCCTTTCTCTTTGGAGTAAGTTTAGTTCACCTTTGAAAGACTCTTAAAATCAAATAGCAATTCAAAGGCTTCAGAGAGCTACAAAGACATTGTGCTGCTTAGTCTGAAGCTGAGATGGTTGAGTGAGAGACCCTTTGAATACCAGGGAAGGGAATGGAAAGTTCTTGTGTGTCCCCTGCCCTCCTTATGGATAAAGGTTTGGCAGTAGAAGCTTGGGGATGGCAGGAGCTGGGAGACCTGGGTCTGATCGCAGATCCCCACTAACCAGCATGGACAATTAACCTCCTCCTTTTGGGCTCTGGCCACACTCTGAAAATGAGGGTTAACATCCACTGGGCCTGAATTATTGTGAAAGCTGGATGGACTCTGTTGAGATGATTTGTCCTACAGTTCACCCTCATCCCTGATTTACCCTTAGCTCTGTACAAGGTCCTGGGGGATTCAACTGGTGAGCAAAGGTAGACATAGGTCCTGTCTCCTCCTTTTAGCCCAGGAGGAGGCAGAAACAAATTAAATCATCTTAATAAAATGCAGTAAGTGCCCCCAAAGAAGGGATATAGTGCTGGGAGGTGGGGAGGAGGGTGACCTGGTCATCGAGATATGGAAAGGTTTTGCTAATGAAGTATTAGTTGGTAGAGTCTGAAGGATGAAAAAAGGTTTAACTAGGCCAGTGGGGGTGGGAAGGATATTCTAATCAGAAAGTAGCAGGTGCAAAGGCCCTGTGGTTGAGGCGAGCAAGGCAAGAACAAAAGCTCCATTGGTCAGTGTAGTTGAGACAGAGAGCATGACCTGAACCATGTGAGAAATGAAGTGACAAGTTAGGTAAGAGGCTGGGCAATCCCAAGAAAGATTTTTGCCATCGCCCTAAGAGAAATGGGAAGAAATCAAAAGATATACAATGATTGCAATAGGATCAGTTTCAAAGTTTTTTTTTTGTTTTTTTTTTACTAGATCATTCTGGGTGTGGATGGAGAACGCATGACCACACTACAATGGCCACCCCCTCCCTGCCTTTCCACGTAGCAGAGCTCCAAGCAGGCCCCCTGGGGCTACAGAAGAAATGGAGTCTGTGAGGATTTCCTGTCCAGCCTCATAAACTCTTCCCACACACAATGGAGAACACATTAAAAGACTAAAGAGGTAGAACTTTGAAAAGGAAGGTGACATAGTACGGACCATCAGTTAAAGATGCACCTATGCACCTTTGCGATGAATAAAAAATGTGACTTTGCCTTTAGGAAATCTACCTGCAAATATTTATTTGGCATTTACTCTGTCAGTCTGCATGCATCATCTCAGACAAGATTCTCAACAACTCTGTGGAATAGGCACAAGTACAACTCTGATAACAAAGAGCAAACTCAGGTTCAGAATGGTTATGTTACTGGCCCAGAGTTGCCCAGCTAAAAGAGGCACAGGCAGAATTGGATCTCACATTCTACCTGCCTGTAAGCTAGAGCTTTTTTCACTTATCACACCATACTCATATATCATGCACAGTAGTAAGTGACATGAGTAAACTGCCAGGAGAAGTTACGGAATAAATGGTACTATTGATAGTAATAGCCATAATGGCAGCCACAGAGCTCTTTGGTTAAGCTGCCTCTGCGAATCTCAATTAGGAGCTGGAAGTGGCATTTGAATAGGGCATCTATTTTGTGTACTTTCAGGAAAGCATGCTATGCCTTTTTAGTTTGTGATAAAAGAGCTCCCTACCTGGTGCTTTTGAGTGCTACCTGCTTTCCCTGCAAACTCCACACCCCCCTTCCCCATCCCCCCCACCCCCTTTCTACTTTCCAGGTAGCAGAGCTCAAAGCAGGTCCCCTGGGGCCACAGAAGAAATGGAATCTGTGAGGACTTCCTGTTGATCCACCTAAACTCTTCCCTGAGCCTCCTTCATTACTGCGTGCTGTCTGCAGAGGCTTCCTGTGGCATTACAAAGTGGGAGCTGCCAGCCCAGAGCTTCGGCGTAATGTGATGGGCCTGCCTGCTAATTCAGGCTGACGTCTTCCATGATGTGCCACTTAATGGGGAGGCTCCATGCAGGTATCTGGGGACGGAGCCTCTAATGCTTTACCTAGAGAAGCCAGGGGATGGATGTCATTCGTGGTCTCCTGAGACCTTCCCTGAGACCAGGGCAAGGCCTGTCCACCGCCCAGGGGCAGAGGGGAGAGGAAGGTCTGCTGGTTCAAGCTGGACTGTGTGCCTGATTAGCAAGCCCAGTAGGGACAGGATTTCTCATATGCTCTGGCTACATCCTCTTTGCAGCCCAGGCAGGGAGAAGGGTGGGGAGTTATTCCCAGAGTTGCACCCAGAGCCCATAGTTAAGGCTTTCTCGATGGGGCGTTCATGGAGTGCTTCCGGGTCCTGTGCCAGGCCTGTGTTAGAGCTCCCTGCCCCCCACTCCACACCACTACTGCCTCTCAGTAGCCAACCTCACAAGGGTGCCCTCTGCCATCTCACGGGGCAGTGAGGGAGGGAAAGCGTTAGTCCAAAGGCACACAGAGGATAAGCTGAGGTCTGAACCAGGGCAGCTGGGGTGCTGAGTCAGCAGGTGGGAACACTGGTGCAAATGAAACCACGAGGTTGAGATATAAAACTGGTATTTTTGCAAGTCAAAAACTGTCAAATCTCAGTAACTTAATGTGGTGTAGCCTCATACTTTGCAAAGACTTTTGCATGGATGCGACACTGAATCACGGAACATTAGTTTTAAAAGAGCTCTTAGAATATCTTTCAGAACTGTGTGTGTGTGTGTGTGTTGCAGGGGGGACAGAGTGGGAGGCTGTGGTGTTAGGTCTCACTCCATATTCCTGGTAATACATGTTTGGATTCTCAATAACATCTTCTTAAATAACAGTTTCTGTGGGTAAGGAAAGTTTGAGAACCACCTGCTTGAAATCTCTGTATGAGGAAATCGAGACCGAGAGGTGAAGTGTCTTGGCCACAGGTAGGGCTGACCAGCAGGCCCGGGTGTCTACCTCTCACCCCACAGCTTCCACTACCCCTTCCCCCGAAGCCTCACCATGTGCCTGATCCGAGCCACTCAACAGCCCGGAGCCCCCTTCTTGACAAAAGGCAGAGCCAGGACCAGACAAAGCCCAGGACCAGGTTAAGGGCGCCCAGCACCCTTAACTTGGTGCCCAAACCTTCCCTGAGCCGCCCTGGCAGTCGGTGATGAGACTGGCATCAGCTCAGACCAGCTGCACAGCCTGGTGCTCAGGAGCGACAATGGGCCCAGTCCTCGGCCCTGGCACTCGGGAGGTTCTGGGTGTGCCGCTGGAGCTCAGCCACACCCTCAGGCACCGCGTGCTCCTGCCTGACCTGAGTCAGGTTCAGCTCATCCTCTGGAGCCCAACTCCCAAGGCGAGCGCCCCAGCCCGGTCTGCACCACCAGCACCATGTTAGGATGTTAGTTAAAGAATGTTCTATGCCCGAGACAGCAGCCCGGGCGTTCACCTGCCACGAAGCTTACAAGAGACACATCGGTTGTAATTTTTGTGTGGCATGAAGAGCCAGAAGCCACACGGCTCCCTCCTTACTTCATTCTGCTCTCTGTTCCATGACGCCCCTTGAGAGGCCTTCCAAGCTCACCCCATTTCCAACAGCACACCCTCACTTATGGTTCCTGGAACCAGCTGTATGCTCAGGGCGATTCATCAGTGACTCTCATCAACATTCTGTGAGTCAGCTTGGTAGAGGACATGATCCTAGCGCTGATGAGGACAGACAGGTTAAATCGTTTGTTTAAAGTCACACAACTACCCTTGTGTCGAGCACTCCTCGGCTCTGGAATCGAAACCCTTAGTCACTGTAGTCTGGCAGGGGACGCTCGGGCACGTGCGAGAGAGACCAGTGAACTGACATTTCAGCGAGGGTGACCTGTGCAGCGGGGGAGGCCAGAGAGTGCCCAGGCAGTGCTGGCGAATTGGGTGCTGTGTCTACCAGGGCGGGGGGGCACGAGGGAGGCCTCAGAAGGGGGGGACTACTGAGGTAGGCAGAACTGGAGGGATGCAGAAATGGGGTGGGGAAGAGAGGAGGTCAGAAGGACCAGCCTGTGTGAAAATGCAGAGGGGAGAGAGCAGAGTGTGCAGGCGTGTGATCTATGTGTCTCTGGATGTGACGGCCAGTGATGCACTCAGCAAACACTCATGAGATCACTCTTATACAAGAGCGATGTTCAAGAGTTCTGGTGAACTCTGCTCCTGTGGGGTATATGTTCCTATGTGTTTATCTCTCTGAAGAAAACTTATATTGGGTAAGGCAGCAGGCAATGGAAGGTGTGTTATTTGGGGTGGGATGGCTATGGAAGGCCTCCCTGAGGGGTGAAACTTGAGCAGAGTCCTGAATGAAATGATGATGGGAGTCAGGTGAATCTTTTAGGAAAGGGCAATGCAGGCAGAGGAAAAGCAGTGCAAAGGCCCTGAGGTTGAGTGTGCTTAGAGTGTTGGAGGAACAGCCAAGTGGCTGCAGAGGACTGAGTGAGGAAGGAGAGTGGTAGGTGAAGATGTGGAGTCAGTGATCAGGGCTAGACCACAGGAGTACCAGGGGCGGTGAGGAAAACCCAGGGGGAGCAGGGAGCTGACTCCTTCCTCTAAGAAATCCCCACCTTCTTTCCCAGTCCCCCTGCCCTACCCACTCCTGTCTCTCCCCACTCCTTTCAGTCCTGTTTCCTTGGCTTCTTTCTCATTATCTTTCCTGTTTCTCCTCTTGGGAAGTACAAGATCCTCTTCTACTTTCTAGAATCCATCTACCAACAAAATAAACCTTGCTGTCATGTGGCTTATTTGGTGACAGGGCAGGCAATTCTTTACAACCTTCCACGGCACCTATGCTGGTGCCCGCGGGTCACAGAACCCCCCTTCTGAAATACACAATGAAAGCTGAGCAGAGTCCTGGCGCTCCCAAGGCCCCCACTTGAACTGACATCTGTGAAAATGCACAGCAGGGAGAGGCTAGAGGTGAGGAGCCAAGTGCCTCCATGTGTGGCCTTGATGCAGAAAAAAACAACAGCTGTGTTTACCATGGCAACATCCAGCACCCCAGTGAGCTGACAGATTCAAGGCGAGGCTCAGAGAAAAGAGATGGCTGGATAGGAGCTGAAGAACAGAAAGAAGATGGAGTCAGGGGGAGGAAGAGAGGGGTGTCCATCTGCAGAAGGAGGTGAATGGACAATAACTGCTGAATAACCTGGGGTCGACCGTGACTGAGTCCAGCAGGTACATGTCAATAGCCTTGGTTGTTAGTACCATCAACACAGTCGATGTTACAGGATCTTTTGGAAAAATTGTTATCAATTTAAATCCATGCCTGCTCCCTGTCTCCTGATGCTCCCTTCAGCCTTCCCCACACAATTGAGATTATTTTATGTTGAGACTAACAGGGTATATTAAGGCCATGGCTCGGTGGCCTCCTCTCATTAATGGGAAGTGCATATGGGAATGAGATGACCACGCCCGGGACCCAGATAAAGCCCCCAATAAGCATTTACTGAGCATCTATGCCACGCTGGGCAGAGGCCACAGCGTATCCTTGGCCTGGGTTGGGGAGAGGATATATAACAACCCTTTACCCTTCTCCTTGTTCACAACCAGTGCTTCTGGGAAGCTGAAACCATGGCTGATCTAGCAGTAACAGATGACAGCAGCCCCTGTTGCGTCGGGCAACACCACACTGCTACACGGGAGTCGTGGAGCAGGCTACATAATGCAGGATGCTGCTCAATGAGCAAGATCCCCGCCTTTTGATTGGTAGAATGATCGCACAGCATCAGTTACAGGGGTTAGAAGGACAAGGAGAAAAATATGGGTGAAACTAAAGAATGTGTTTTTGTCATCTAGGGCTTCGGGTGGTGGGGGCGAGGGGACATGAGTCTTCTGACCAGATAATTTTTATCTGTTTGGTGACCAAATGTTGTAATTGAAACTATACCCCAGATTCCTGGCTATGGTTCTAATCTTATCAACAAGGCTTTTCACTGATCAGCTTCTGGGGTCCCTTGTCATGCACTAGTCTTTGGCCCCCCCAAGCATTCCCGTTCATACCTCAAGATGCATGAGTTGGGAGTAAGTTTACACATCGGTCCTCAGCACCCCCAGACATTTCTGGTCATACCTCGTAATGCAAGGCCTTCCCAGAGCAATCGAACTTTTTGCTTTTGGTTGATATGAAAGGCACCTTGTAAGGTTTTGCTGTGACTGTTGATTGTGCAGTTCTGACTCTTGTATAGGAATGCAGAACTGCAGGTAACAATAATGGGGGCCAAACAGGCTGCTTAAGTCTAGCAGACCCACAATGCCCCTCACCCTCAGTGGGAGGAAACCCTGAGCCTGCTGCTTGAGGACTACAGGTCTGTGCAGAACCTGGGGTGATTATCTCTTCCAACTGCAGGCATGAGATGGTACAGCAGGCCGAGAGACTTGAAGTCAGAGATTTCAGCCTCACTTCAATTTTGCCACCTTGCCTATTCACTGGGCTTCTTTCCAAAAACATCTTTCACGAAACATCCTTCTAATGGTGATTGCTGTAGGTTTGGGATAAAGCCAAAGACTCAATTTTCAAGGAAGAGGGCGGAAGTCATCTTGAAAGTGGGGGAACCACTGGATCATCCTGTCAATATCCCTGTTCCAAGCAACACAGCTCAGTGGAGCTGAGCGTCCCGGCTCAGACAGGGGTGTATGATAAATTACCACCAGCTCTCTGGAACACTGTTACAGGAAATCATTTGCTCATCTCTGACTTCCATATATTTTCTTTCCTAAAATCAAATCTCAGGAGCTGTCCATAGCCTATAATTTCACTTGTCCCCTTTGTAAAAGAAAGACCTAAGACACATACTATCACCTACCCTGAACCCGCTATCTACTGTAAACTCTTCTGGGAGGGGGAACTGGAGGATCTCTTTAATCAAGGCCCACAAATGCTCACACCCCCAGCTTATCATAATCAGAATTTCTAATAAAATTTTACTTTGTCTGTGTAGTTATTATTTGTCAGAATTATATGTTCGTGTTGTTTTGGTCCATTGTGTCCTATTAATAATTACAGAGACAATATAATCTACAAGAGAATTTTAAATTCTTACAGTCAAGCATTTGTAGGTGGGAGGAAAAAATCTCTAATTCATGTAGAAATGATCCAAAAAGGCTTTTAACTTTTATTTGGGAAAGTGCAGTGAATATATATTCAAAGAAGAAAAAGGAACAACATCAAGTTCTGACTTTTAAAGAACTTGGTCACATGTTCATTTAATGGATATTGGTGCGTGCCTACCAGTTACGATGGCATTTCAATTGCATGGATGTGTTAAAAGGGTGAAATAACAGCTTTATTTTAAACTGCCTTTGTTGAAAATATTCCTGAAATCGCATTCTCTGCCATCATTGAACATTATGATTGAAATGCTTAGCTGTCTACTTAAACACGCTCAGGAACATACATGGCTTTTCAGAATTCTTCTCGGGACACATGAGCACACAAACTGAAGTGTAAGAGAAATGGTGGAGCCATGAAGGCCTGGGTTTGAATCCTGACCAGGCTGTTGGCCACATATGGCCCTGGGCTTGTACCTGACCTTGCCCATGTCACTTTCCCTCCCAAAATGTCAGAGGTCACAATTTGCTGAGCTTCTTGTGAGGAGACTCAGCAGAGAGCCAAGTGGTGCCATCTAACAAAGAAACATGGATGGAGAACTTTGTGCCAGGATCCTGCAAAGCACTGTTCACACATGATGTTACTAGAAGCAAAGGAGATCAGGAAGCTTTTTCAAGGTCATCTGGCCAGTAAGTGGCAGAGCCGCCTTGGACTTGGGTGGGGTGGCGCGAGTCTCTACAGAAGCTATTGTTAGATTCCTACTATTAACCTCAAATTGTTAAAAAATGGTCCATTCTGAGAGTTCGCCTGGGGAAGATTTTCTTCTTTTTCCTATTGATGGTGGGGTTTAAGCCTCCCTACTATCTCCACAGGGGATTCAGTCACGATAATAGAATTTAACATGGCTCAGGGAAAGTGGTGAGTGGAATGATTAGTCACTGGATAGCAATTAACTTCTTTGGGGGAAAACTATCTGGGAGGAGTTTTCCAAATAGCTGCTGCCCACAATGTCATGAAAACCTTGAACAATATGGTTGTTCATCTGATTATCAGACCCACCTGGGGGGCAGAGCCTGGCATTATGAGTACCCATTATTAAGGGGTAATTCAGTGTAACAAACCAAATCAAGTATGTACAAAGACTGTCAAATAAAATAGACCACTAACAAATTAAATCACTTTCCATTTTCAGTGGGAAGAATGCCAGTCATTTTTCATTAAAAAAAATATGCATCTTAATTCCTATCTTTAAAAACATGAAAAGCTAAATTTAAAGACTGCCTAGGCTGTCTGTATGGAGGTCCAAAGGCACCGCTCACCTAGAACTGGGGTACTTTCTCTCAGAGAATTAATGAAGCATTAAGCTTCACCCTGGTCAAAACACTTGTTTCTGCCATGGATCAATGGTGGATGGAGTTCAAAAAGCCAGAGTGATAGGTTGGCTCCAACTTACAGTGACATATCAGAGCTGTTGTTTCCAGAATGAAACTGCCACTCAGCAGCACCACGCCAAAACCCCCAAGGAATCCTATCCAAATAATGTAATTTTTAGATTTCCCTGCTCACACCCTTCAACAGCCTCAGTATGTCCCTGATTCCTGACTTTGTCACAAAGATTGAAATAAGCCTGAGAGGAAAACCCCCTCGGACTAAGTCAGCTTTTGTGCTTCAGGTTCTTAAATATCTTAAAATTATATTCTTTCATTTGACAAACACTTATTAAGTGCCAATCACTGCTCTAGGTGCTACGTGCACTGAGTGAACAAAACAGATTGGCCAGGAACTCAAAGTCTAATGGGGAAGAAAGATGTTAATGTCTCAATGTAGACATGTTATTACAAACTGCTGCTGAAGCTGGAGAGAGATGTCTATTGTTTTACAAGAGGAAAATGTTTCATTACAAAAATAGGAACCGTCATTTAGACTGGAGAAATAGGTAAACTGTTTTCGAAGAAGTGCCGTTTCCCCCCTCTGACTATCCCTCCCTCCCAAACCAGGTTGCAGGCACTCCCCAAATCATCGATTCTGAACTGGGGCAATTTGGTCATTTGACTATGTCTGGAGATATTTGGTTGCCACAACTGGGTGTATGCTAATGGCGTATAATTGGTAGAGGCCAGAGATGCTGCTAAATGTCCTGCTGAGTGCAGGACAGTCACCAGCAACGAGAATTATCCAGCTCCAAACGCCAATAGTTCTGAGGTAGAGAAACCCAGCTTTTGAGTAAACTTAACTAGGACAGGTGTAAGAAGCACAATATTTACTCCCACAATTACACAATCAGCAAAAAGTTCCAGTTTATAAAGATGTTCTAGATTAAATAGTGTGTGTGTGTGTGTGTGTGTGTGTGTGTGTATGTGTGTATTGATATATGTTGGAAAGATTTATCCCCTATTGCTAGCTACAAGAATAACACAAAACCCATAAAAGCTGCCTGGGGAATTAAAAAATATATATTTTAAAACCAGTGAATCAAAGATGATTTTTATCCCAGACTAACACTTTCACACTCTCACTCTCTTTGACTTCTTTTGGCCTCTCCCTGGAAAAGAGAGAAAAAAAATCTTTCCCTCAGAAGATAACTCACTATGTAATTACCAGCCCATGCCCCAGCCTGTAATTCTGCCAGTTTTATCTTTTTTTTTTTCTCCCAGACACTTCCATTTTCTGCCAACATCACTATTTGTCAAAGTGTGTTTCCCTGCTCGCTGCCTTTCCTGTTATTTCCCTTGATATTGCACAATATGTAATTCTACAGAAAAAAAGGAGACATCTTAAAATATCCCAGTAGAGAAAATTTTCAATTAACACTTCTAGGGGTAGGAGGTAGGCTAGGAAGGGGCAGTGGTTTAGTTTTTGTTTAGTTTGGTTAGACTAATCACAGAATTTTTTGTTTTGTTTTTCAACTGCTACTGTTGAAAGTATTTTTAAAACCTGTCAGCTCCCTTTTTCTTCTTAATTAATAAAAATCACCGAAACTGTCTTTGATGGCCAAGGATCAGCCTCAGAACACATCTGCCACTTATTTCTGTGGAATATACAGAGCCAAGAAGATAGATTAACGTCAAGAATCTCAGAGCTAGACGTTACCTGAGCAATTGATCATTTACACCTAAAAGGGGTAGCTGTATATACAAAGATGCAACTCTAAGCTAGGAACTTTGAAACAGGGACTTCCATACTGGTGAATAAAGCTGTGGTATCAGTTCTGCCTCCCACCAACAGATGGCAGTAGTGATTACTAATGATGCCTCCAAAATAGACTAAGGAATAACCTTTCAGGATTGTGAGGGCTGGTTCCCGTCCTTGGCTGCATGTTAGAATAGTCTGAGGATTCTTAGGAAAAAGTAATGTCCCACCAGTGAGCACTAAGGCAGAATGCTTGTAGGGTGGAACTCAAGTGCTAGTATATTGAAAGTCCCCCAGATGACTGATAGGTAGAGTTATGGCTGAGTACTACTGAATCTGAGAGGCTGAATGGATGGGTTTCCTGGCACCAAGATCTCAATAGTGGTTATCGTTTGGCATGTGAGATTATTTGGGCTTAAAATTATTTCTATGGTTCTCTACTGATTGAGGTTTTTAATGTTAACTTTAAAGAATACTGATTTTTAAAAGATATGCGATTAAAAGGACATCATTTAAGGAAGGCAAAAATGACAGGAAGCAGTTTACTACTACTAATAAAAAAGAGTTCCCAAAATTGACAAAAGACAAACAACTCAATAAAAATATAGGCAAAGGATATAAACTGGACATTTAGAGAAAAGGAAAAGGAAATGACTAAGTGATATATAGAAATCTGCCAGCCTCCCTAGTAGTCACAGATGAAACATTTTTTAATCTTTAATTTTACACATACTCTTTTAATCTGTAATTGTTTTACTTATAAAAAATTCACTGTGATGGTCACTGTTCTAAGTTTTTTATAGCTACTAGTTTATTTAGTACTCATAACAGTTTAATGAGGTAGGCATTCACATCACACCTATTTTACAATTGAGAACAACTGAAACAAAGTAATTTTGTGTCTTGGCTAAAAGTGATAAAGTGCTTATTGGACCTAAGATAGGGACTTGGGTATTCTAGCCCAGAATATCTTTTCTCTTTCTCAACACACCTTCCCCAGTACTATTTCTACTTCGATGGGAAAAAAACCACAATGACTTTGAACTTCCTGGAGATAAAATTAGGAAGTGGGCACTTGCTTTTGGGGATAAGAATTGCAATAAGATTATCAGAAGGTGATCTGGAAGTAGTTATTAAAACAAGGCACACATCTTTTAACTTAATGAGTCCTACTATAATGAAAACTGTCCTGCAAAGGCAAGATATCTGTATGTCATCACCTATGTCTGAGAATGTCTATTGCAGATGTTAGGTACAATTGCCTTGTAGAAAGTCTGGAAACAACCTATCACTAGAGAAAAGATTTGGTAAGTTATAGTATACTCATACTTGAGAATATCTACAGCTATTTCAAAGAAGATGAATGGACCTGGAGGGATTTTTTTTTTATTAGTGCGTGGAGTAATGTATAGAGGATGATCTCAATCTTTTAAAAGCAAAGCAATAGCCATTCATTAATGTTATTATGTGTTTGTGTAGGCATAGAATGGGAAGGAATGGGAAGACACACACCAAACTAGCAACTACTTTGAAATGTGAGGCCACAATATAGTATCATTTGACTTGTTGCTATGACCTGTGTTAGATCTGTAATGTCAAAGAGAAGAAGGGAAGTCTTTGAGTGTAATGCCCAGATAGGGTGGGATTCTTAGCATTCTTGTGTCTGTGCTGGACCGTTGTGGGGAAGGTCAGCAGCTCTGATCAGCACAACTTCTTCATTCCTATGAACTTAGATCCTCTGACTCCTGAGCTGTCTACCTGTCAAGTTTCTGGTTTGACAGAGCCAAGCCACCCCCTTTCTTCCCCCAGGCAAGCATTCAGGCATTTAAGACCAGTTCTCAACTATCCTACTCCCCTTTCAATAAATTGTACCAAGACTCGCCTCCAATCTTCATACCTCACTATGGTTAGGCCACTTTGCCCTGCCAGGTCAGAACATAGAACTCTTCTCTAGAAGGCAGTACTGTCTATTTAGCTAACCATTGGTCTACCCCTTTAATAGTCCATATCACAGAGTTAATTAATATGTCCAGTTTTTTAAAAGTAAATTAATGTGAAGTCAAATCTCTTTCATTCTATAGACTTGAAATTGAATGTGATTTTCTAAACCCAGAATTTATCCCTTGCTCTTAAAAGTGAAATATAAGGGTGGAAAAGTATGTGTATGAATGTGGGAAGAATATGATGAATTTGGGATAATTGAAATTTTCTGCCTAATGAAGACAGGTCAGAAGATGGGTGAAGGAGTTAGGAATATTAAAGACAATGATAGGATACTGAAGTCTGGTTGGAAGTACCATAAATCTTTTGTTCCCCAATGCATGGTTGAATTTGGATGTAATGATCCTGGCAAATAAAATTGCTTCTATATGAAATGGGTGGGGGAAAGTTTTGCTAGTTCCAAGGAGAGAGCACGAATGGGCAAAGAACAGAGGTAAAGGAATGAGACGAGAAAGAGAAAAGGGTGTCTGAGAAAAACAGCAGCACACAGGGCTATACAGAGCAGAAGAATGGTAATCCTCCAGAAACAGGAATGGGGCAAGAGAGAAGAGAGATGGGCCTTCTCTCTCAGGTCTGGCCTCTTTAGATGCTAAGGAGCAGAAAACTTCTCAAACTTACTTTACAAAACCTCAGAACAAAAATTATTACTGTAAAACAGAGAAATCTTTCAGGTTATTGGACCAAAGATGGAGCATATACAAAGGAACAGGGACTTAGCAAGCTATTAGGATCCCGGGGAACAATGTTTTGTCTTTCTTTCTCTGGGGACACATGGTCTCTTAACTGCTTTTCTCTGAAGGTCTGGCTTTTTATTCTTTCTTTATGAATAGCTTACTCCATCTGTTTACCAGCCTGAACATAGCCTTTGATAAGTCACTCTGTCCCTGATCCACAACACTTTCAAACCACGTGCTGTTAGAAAAGAGAGAAGAATCAGTCAACATTCCTACCAATGGTGTAGGAGTGTTGTTTTTTCTCTACATCCTCGCCAGCACTTGTTGTGTCTAATCTTTTAGATGTGCCTGTTGTCCGTCTGCATGTCCTCTTTTGAGAAGTGTCTATTTAGCTCTTCTTCTCACTGTTTGATTTTCTTTTTGTTGGGTTGTATGAGTCTTTGTAGATCTTGGAAGTCAGCCCGTTGTCAGATGTATGATGGTGTCAGACACCCATTCTGCTCGGTGTCTTTTCATTTTACTGATAGTATCTTTTACTGTGCAGAAGTTTTGCAGTTTGATGTAGGAAATGTAGACTGTCAAGTCTCTATGGAAAGTGTGGAGGTTTCTCAAAATATTAAAAATAGATTACCAGATGATCCAGCAATTCCACTCATAGGTATCTTCCCGAAGAAGGGAAGGGATATATGCACTTCTATGTTGTTTGCAGCACTATTTATAATACCCAAATTATTGAAGCAACCTAAGTGCCCAAGGACAGATGAGTGGATTAGGAATATGTGATATATATATATACACAACAGACTTCTGCTTGGCTATTAAAAAAAAAGATGGAATTTTGCCATTTGTGATAACATGGATGGAACTGAGAGGATAATGCTAAGCAAAATGAGTCAGAAAGGAAAAGACAAATGCCAAAGGTCTTTCTTATATGTGGGATATATAAAAGCAAAACAATGGGTAAGATAAAACCAAGCCAATAACAAACTCTAGAAAATGGACTAAGGAATTGAGGCTACAAGAGGGGAAGTGGGGGACAGAGAGGGAGGGGCAACATGGATGATGGGAGGTCTATGGGTGCCTTGTGATGGGCGTGGTGTGAGGACCTTTTTCTCAGGAGGTGTGACCCCCCCATGTGTCTGAATCACATATCATGTTGTTACCAGAATCAAAAAAAATAAGATATGAGAGAAGGGAACAAGCAGGGAATAAAACACAGTAGAAAGATGAGTCAGACCCTACTAAGGAAGCCTTGTCCCTGCCCTTTAACATAATGAGTTCAACATCACTCTCCTACCTTTTCTTACAATGCTCTCACTATAGTTGTCTACTATTGTCTACCTACTTCAATCTCCACATTTTTCCTGAATCCTCCACTGCTCAGTGAACACAACTCTGCCCCTCTCCTCATGCCTTCTATGTACCCATTCTAGTGGAGAAAAAAGAATATTTTTAAGCATTCAAAAGAAAAAGATGAATTCTCTAGCATTCTTCTTAACCTGGCACTATTTTTTTTAAAGATTTATTTATTTATGCATACAAGGGGGGTACGGGACAGTGGCTTGGGGCGCCGAGAGGGTTCACCAGAAACAGAGAGGGGAGCAGAACAGACAGATCGACGGAAATACACTGCTGAGGGGAGCAGCGGGTGAGGCAGGAGAGGTCTGCCGTGCCATGTGGGAATCTCCCCAGCGGGGCATCAAACTCACGTCACCGCTGCCAACAGCTCCATAGCGCAGTGCTTAACTGCTGCGCCACCAGGGAGGCCCAACCTGGCACTATTTTGACAGTCATTCTGAAATCATTTCCTTAGTTCTTAGTGTTATAATTCAGACATCTAACAGTTTCTTGTTCAAGTAAAGAAAAATTGGTCACTCTCTCCTGGACAGAAATTTTACTTTGTTTGGAATGCTGTTATAATAGCCTTTCAATCTTCTTCAGGCAACAAACACATTTCTTTAACTCATATATTATTTCTCTATTTCATCATAAAAATTCTGTGAGTCCATTCCATGGCAGTCACATACTATTAAAGACTAAGTCATTCTGTTCTATTAGGATGAGACTTTATCCTGAGCTGAATAAAATTAGCTAAATATATCTTTTGGAACAACGTATTATTCCGGATGACGTATGTCTGGCCTAGAGTTAACTACTAGCCTTTTAACATGCACATTCACTAAAACCCCAACATCTTTTTCTTCACCTTTACTCCTCTTTCTACATTCTACACATGGATGGTTGACATTTCTACCCACATGCACCAGCACAAGGCTTTGTCCTTTTACAACTCCATATCTTACCTCCTTTCCTCAAGTTCTCAAGGCTACCATCCATTTCCATACCATTTTTGGACACTTCCTTGCCCTTCCCCCAGTTTTGTCAGATGTGAGCCTGCATGATGGTGGGGAGCAGGAGAAAGGGTAGCAGGGATGGAGATTCTAGCCTCTGATAGTCTAAAATCCATTATATTTCTTTTTCTATCTCGAAGGGGGGAATATGAATAATTTTCTCACATAGCCAAAGCAGAGGATCCCTTTGAAAAACATAGAGCTCTGAGGCAAACAGTTAAAAGGAAGGGAAAACTAATCATACAGAGGGAAAGAGAACAAATATGCAATTCATTTAGAATCACTGTAGTTGAACATCAAATAATTATACCTGCCTTCCACCTATTTCACATTCTATCGAGGACTTATTTTGCTTCAATCTAGGAATAATATTGATATACTGAGTTGTAGTGCATGCATTAATACGTGACTTCAACTAGACTGCTTAGTATAAAAACAGAAAAAATAAAGGAGACGGATTTACAGAATGTGGAATGCACTGCATCCACTCAATGGCAAGAGGGCCCCAAATCTGAGATAGTGGAAGAGAATCCCCATTTTCTCAGACAGCTGGGTCTCATCTCTGAAGGTCTTGATATGTTGAATGAACTATTAAGGCTTAGAAAAGTGTATTTTTCATAAATGACTCTTCATATTTTTTTGCAAGGCTTTACACTACATATTATTCCTTATGTTGTGCTTATTTATAGATACATATAATTTTGTATAGAATCTTTAAAAATGATGTACTATCTCATGAGTGATTGAAGGGATTTTAAGGCTATTTTTAAGCAAACCTATTCTTGCTTTATGGGATGACTTTGGAACCTAGCCTCTGTAAAACTGCCTCTTAATTGACCCTTTTTCAAATACCTATTTCCCATATGCCCGTATCATATTTAAACTTCTAAAGTGACCACATGGTTGATATTGGTTTATCAATATTTTATAGATGACAAAATAACTGAAGCTCTGTCATGAGGTCATCCAGCTAGGGAGAGCAGAGGCAGGATTCAAACACAATCTGAACTCATGGACTACACTTTCCTGGCTACCTCAGAGAATCTAAATTAATGATACATTTAAAGCTATTCACTGGTTTATACTAGAAGTCTTCTACCTTCCTTTATCAAGGTCTCCTTAGAGTATGATATTCTATTACTTAAAAGTGTTAATAAACTATATCAAAGCAGTATATTTTAAGCACTTACTAGATGCAAGGTGCTCTGGTATACTATAGCTGTGGAATCATCTTTTAACCAAAAGTTGCTAAAAAATTGAGAAGACAAGACAGACTTAAATAATATAAGGAACTCATCAAACAGTTTATAGGCAGGAGGAAATATTAGGACTTTGTAAATCATGAATAGAACATTGGAATTCGTTATATATTATAAGGGAAGCCAGTTGAAACTCTGAATAGAGGAGTAAATGACTTGATATATATATTTTATAAACAGCATTCTAAGTGTTATGCGGTTAGCAGAATGTGGGGATAGGTGGGTAAATGTAGGAAGAACAATTGGGAGTCTTTTTTAAATGATAGTGATGTATATTGGTGAGAAACCTGCAAGCAGAACTCAAGAAGGAAGCGAGAGAGAAAATAAAACAGTAACAGATACATAAGCCCCTTTGAAGAAACAACAGCAAAATAAACAAAAGAATCCGGAAAACATATGGCTTATAGGTTTGAAGAAATGACACAAAACAAAAAGAAAATATACCAAGACATAAAACTCAATGGAGTGTAGATTATATATACAGGAAACAAAGAGGATCCAATGAATGTATAATTTAGTCATAAAGAGAACAAGTGATTAGAGAAGAAATTAAAAAATCTTAAAAGATTGTCTGACAATGACTTAAATCCAAGGTTGAAAACTGAACGTATACTATATCCCAAGAAATACTAGTAGAGAATGGTTAACACCAGGGTATAATCTGGTGAAAGTATTTTATTTCCAATATGAAGATGATTCATAGGTTATCCATATAATGAATCAAATATAAGTAAAAATAAGACAGACTTCCGACTTCGCTATAATATAAATTCAATGTCAAATATAAAAACAGTATCCATAAAAAGTATTTACAAGCTACTACTAGAATGTAAGCTCCATGGTGGCAGCGTCTGCTTCTATTGGTTTTCCATTTTATTCCCATCACTCAGGACACAGCATTTCACACAGTAGATATTTACAAATGTTTGTTGAATGAATGAAAAAAATTTTCTATAAAGAAAATTGGAAATGTTTTCTTTTAGAGATTTCTAAACTGGTTTTTCAAAATCACCTGAGAACTCTTGAGGAGAAATAGAAAATACAGATTGGTTGGATCCACACTTTGCTATCCTAGCTCAGTTGGTCTAGGGTGGGGCTTGGATTTTCACTTTAACCACCCCCCCCCCCCAAACAATTGAGGGAAAGACAGAATAGTGCTTGCCAAATCTCAGTTCTTTTACTCCTTTCAAGTTTTTTTTCTCCACTTTGTTTTCTCTGGACTATTCTTTCCTAAATAGTTTATTTAAATGAAACTTCTTTGTTAACGATATTAATCTTTTTTTTCTAAAGATTTATTTATTTATGCATACAAGCGTGGGTACAGGCCAGAGGCACGGGGCAGCGAGAGGGTTCACCAGAGACAGAGTGGGGAGCAGAACAGGCAGATCGATGAAAATACACTGCTGAGGGGAGCGAGTAGGCAGGAGAGGTCTGCCTTGTCATGTGGGAATCTCCCCAGCATGGTGTGGAACTCCTCTCGCAGCTGCCAACAGCTCCACAGTGTAGCGCTTAACTGTTGCGCCACCAGGGAGGCCCAACGATATTAATCTTGAGAGGGAACTTTACATCACAGCAACACATGAAAAACCAGTATCCCATGAATTGCCAAAAAAAAAAAAAACACCCAAAACACCCAAAGAAAATCATAAAAATAAGTATAACGAAAATCATTCTTAAGTTCTAGCTAGGTATGGTCACCTGGATAGAGGTAGGGCTTGTAGTCAACTCTGAGTTTTTTTTTAAAAAAAATAACATTTATGAGTGCAATTAAAAGGGCTAAAATATTACTATCAAAGACTCTGGACCTGATTTAATCACAGTGATTTTAAAAGGACATGAGAAAGAAATATCTTCCTCAGTTATGTGATTGAGTATTAAAGCTGTATTCTTATGCCGATAAAAACACACAGTCCAGATTTGGGGGAACACCATAACATGAGGTTACCAGTGCAACACCTGGGACCAGTACAACACCTAAGGTGAGTAACACATGTGATTTCAATTATTTATAGATAATTGACTTTGTGTCAAGCACAATATTTGCTTTTGTGAATAGACCTACACGATCGTTGCTGTGCTATTTCCTGTTCCTTTTTACAGTTGGAAATTACTAAATGGTTTGATGATGAGTTATTTGCATGAACAAACACAGAGCTGGGATCTCTGTCTGGCCATTGACTGCGTCTCTCACCTATGTGTAGTTGCACGCCCAGCCCCAAGAGAGTGTGGGGTTGTATCTTTCATACTTGTTTCCTACAATTGTAATAGTAGCGCTATGGGTGCTCCCATCCCAGCACACTACGCCATCTCACCCAATCCTCACAACTGTCATATAAAGCAGGGATGCCACGTAATGGTTAACTCAGTTCTTGGATGAGAAAATCAGGCGCTGCTCAGGAATCCTGCTCATCCCAGCCCCAGTGCCTGAGATCCCTACTACGGCTTTTCTTCTGCTATATCACCTGCTACCGCTGTTTAGATCTCAGCCCCTTATCCTGGGGTGAGCAGAAAAGGAGGCTGTCACTCCAGTGGTATTCTCATTAACTTCTGGTTATTAAAGGCGAAAATGCAGAGAACTGAGGCAGGTGCAGATGGGGACTGTTGGACTGAGAATTAAGTTAAATAATAAGCAAAACAAAGGGAGAGATGATTTCATTGGCACTTAAGAGAAAAATAATGAGCTTTTTTTAAAAACAGAAAAAGAGAATGTAAGTGGTAAAGAAGGAAGCCAGGCTGCTGAAGCTTGGCAGGGGGTGATTTATTGATCGACAACTAAGAATGTGCCAAGAAGAATGACAGAGGGAAGGAAAATTATTTGCTGCAGTTTTCACAATGGGAGACTTCCAAGGAGGCAAGAGATGTAAATTTCCCAGGGGAAGAAGATTATGAAGATTCCAGTGTTCAAGTCCTCAAAAGGCAAAGCACTGATTTTAGTTTTTCAAAGCATTAATTGTGATGCTGAACAAGGATCAAACCACATAGATGGGCTTCAATCCTGAGAGATACCTGAAGCTGTTGTATTAGGAAACTGAGATTGAATATGCCTACATCTGATAAAGACAGAGCGGACCCAGCTTTGTGCAGTGAAGGGGTGCAACGGGCTTTCCAGAGAAAGGAGGAGAATCTAGAATTGGAGGCAAAGGAATAGTTCCTTCAGAAGAATGTGCTGGAGCAGGGGCTGTCTCAAGCTACAAAGAGTTAGCAGAGTTTGTCCAAACATTACAGGTGAAAGTTACATTATCTATCTTGACAGAGGAAACCAGTAGCAGCAACTGGGCTGAGGAAGGACAGCTGGGGAAAATAGAAATCATAGTCCATGGTTCAGCACATGAATAAAGGCGGCAGACAATCCTCTGGCCCCATCCAGGAAATATCTACTATGGTTGTTTGGAGTGTTCATTTGACACGTAATCATTACCAAGTCTTTGAAGAATCTGACTCAAGAACTTTCCCCAACTGCTTATCTGTCCTTCATGAGAACTCCTTAGTGTCAAACGATATCCTATTCTAGATATATTTGTAGCGCTATGAAGTTATTTTTGGTCTTGAAGTATAGAAAATGAGAGAAGCCCTGTTCTTGAGTTAGGATACAAGTATATTTAGGCAGACATTTTCATTTTTGAGGATTGTAGATTTAGTCGAGCTAAGTTGACGGACTGTTTGGAATTTAAATCTCTCAACATGCACTGCACTTGCAAATGCTTTTGCTCAGATATTTCTTTTCTCCCCTAGAAGGGCCCGATGCCAATAAAGCTCATCTGCCTGAGTTATAGCTTTTCCTTTCTGATAATCAGAGCAAATTATGCAGAGGCACAAGGCTGTTAACAAACAGAAATAGAGAGCAATCTAATCTACCTGATCGTTTGGCCCAGCACATTGCTGTTCGGAATCTCACTATAGATGCTGGCAGGATGGTGGCTTTAGAAAAGCAGCCCAATTCTGGGGAAAATTTTTGGAAAATGAATTTCAGTGTTCAGTGTTGCATTTGAATTTTCCATTGTTAAGCAGGTTAATAATGAGCTTGTGCTGGAAGAAAAAGAGAATTCATTTTTTTTTTTAGTGGTCAAGGCAAAGGAGAAGATGTCAAGAGAACAATTTTTTTTTCGTTTTTATTTCAGGAAATGTGGTCTACTTAGAAGGCTTTCCTTTTCTTCCTTTCTTTTTTAGGAAAACAAATATAGGTCGGAATACTCCACAGTGATCAAAAAAGATAAACTCATGTCGTTTGCAGTGACATGGATGGAGCTGGAAGGGATTACATAAGTGAAATAAGCCAGACGGAGAAAGATAAATAGCAGGTGATATCAGTCATAGGTGGAATATAGAGAAACCAAGCCAAGGGTAAGACAAAGACAAACTCTAAAACCAACCCTTGAAAGCTGCATAGAAGTGAGGTACCCAGAGGGGGAGGGGGACAAGTAAGAACTGGGTTGCGGGGTGAAGAAGAGAGAGCAGAGTGGATTCTGGTGGAGGGCTGTCGGCGCTTGGGTGGTGGGAGTGCTACGGCGACTACTCCTGAGGGGGGATTTCTAGACTAACAAGGATTGTAAAACAATGGAACTTCAATCATTAAAAAAAAGGAAGAAAAGAATGATCCTCTAACAGATGATCATTTATGGTTGGAGGTCGAGACAGAAAATCTAAAGGAAGATTCATAATCAGAGTCCTGAGTCAAATTTTAACAACTTTCCAGGCAATCGTGACGGCCATCACCCCAGAGGCCACTCCCCTGGGACTGGGCTGCAGCTCCTCCCCTGAAGGGTGACTACTAGCCACACAGCTGTTTCAGCTGGGTGGGAATTTGAAAGCTGGGCCTCCCTGGTGGCGCAAGGGGTTAAGTCTCAGCACTATGAAGCTATCCGCAGCCACTGTAGCACAAGTTTGATCCCCGGCCAGGGAGATGACCTACATGGTGCAGCAGACCTCTCCTGTCTCACCCACTACTCCCCTCAGCAGTGTATTTCTGCTCCCCACTCTGTCTCTGGTGAATCCTCTCTCCCCTACCTCTGGCCTATACCCTAGTTCTTGTATGAATAAATAAATAAATCTTAAACAAAAAAGAATTTGAAAGCTCACTGGTATTTCAGTAACAGGCTTGCTGGGTGGGAACTCACAGGCCTCAGTTGGTCCATAGAATCACAAATTGATATTTGTTTTCCATCATCACCCTATATTCACTTACAGAGATTTATGAACTCTTCAATGGGAATTTCCTTTAGGACACACACGAGAACACTCATGACAGACTCTCAAATGTTAGGGTTGGTGCGTCTTGGGCAAATAAACTCTGACCATATGATCAAATGCATTGTCTCTGACCTCTCACCTGTCCCCATAGAAGTGGAGCTTCCACCCAACAGGAGCAACTGGGGTCTACCAGTTATCTCTGCTTGGAGCTTTCCTGAGTCTTGACTTGGAACTAGCTACCAATTATTAAATGGTTAGTTCTAAAAGTCATATGCCCTATTAATAATTGTTTATGGTAACAAGTCCTATGAGGTAGGTACTTGATGATAAAACTGATACATTGAGAGTTTAAATAAAAGACCCTGCACTTACAAAGACAGAATTGGGATCTGAACCCAGAGCAGTTACTCTAATCACTACACTAGCCTCTCTTCCATCATGGTTCCAATCATGGGTTTCTTCCCTCCCGGAGTCACATGTCTCCTGGCAATAAGAACATTTTGCTTATACATTCTGAACAAAGAGGCAACTACTTTGTTTTATTTTAAAGTAGCCACATGACTCCTTCAGCTACTATATCTCTGGGCTGTCTTGACTGATATTTCGAGTTTGCTCCTATAAAACACATTGCTTTCTTTTCTAGGTCCTAGAGAATTTTAATTGGCAGCTAACATATTTTAGACTGTGTGGGAATTTTAAAGAGATGCTTCTCTTTAAAATGCAACAGCCAGGTAGAAAAGACCCTTCCACCATCTGTAGTAAGATATCGGGGCTGGACAAGTGATTCCCTTCCAGGGCAGATGACACTGGCAGATCCCTTTCAAATCTCTGGGAGACCCTAGAGAGTGAAGAGCCCTCAGCTCCCAGTTTTGCTCGCGTTGTCTGGGGCAGCCAGAAGCAGCCCAACACAGTGTTTCGAGGTTTGTTGCACAAGTTTGTTGTTTGGGTGTGCCCCGTGCTAGGGCTTCGCTAACTGGAATCTTCCAGGCTCTTACATTCAAGCTACTCAGTGTTTCATAGAACAATAAATGCCGTGAAAAATTGGGCAATGTCAAAAATAGATGATTGGATCAAGAAGATGTGGTATATATACGCAATGGAATACTACTCAGCGTTCAAAAAAGATAAACATACGAAGTTCACAGCAACATGGATGGAGCTAGAAGGGATCAGGCTCAGCAAAATAAGTCAGAAAGAAAGAGAAAAATATCGAGTGATTTCAATTATAACAGGAATATAGGCGAACCAAATAAAAATATATTCAACAAGGGAGTGGGAAGATGAGGATTCAAAAAGGGAGAGAAAAGAGCTTAAGGGACTATGGTGACAGTTCACAGTTGAATTGGTGGTGGGTAGCTCACGGGGAATACACACTAATGTAAAAGACATGAATAAATAAATAAATATATTTTTAAAAAAAGAAAAGTTGGGCAATGGCCAATCAATTTAAGCTTTTAAATCATTTTTGGACATCTTTTGACTTGGTGTCCTTTATTCCAATTCCTATTAATTTTATGTTGCTTTTTGGCCCAAGAAAAACACTGATACTGTGGACTGTGCATGGGATAGGGCATTAGCCACACTGGGTCCCTGGCTCCCTCAGAGATTTTTGCCCAGCAAATGACAGAAAGGAAAATGGCACCAGTAACGATTCCTATGGTGATTACACAATAGGGAAATCTAAGGCCACAGACAGAGCAAGCGCACCACGCGGGTTCTCCTTTGGAGTCTGGGAAAGCTTTCATGGCTGCTATTGTTAGATCAGCGATAAAAGCTGTTGGTAAATGCCAGAGAAACAAATCACCCCTTCCCGGGCCCTCATCTCTGCTGTTCCTCTGGGCACAGGTTCTGTTCCTTCTCTGCATGGATAGCAGAACAAATCCTGAGTCAGAGCCAAGGCGAGCACTTCTAATGTGGTTCTGCACAGCTAACCCACCTCAGTCACTTCTTTCTCTCACTCTGGCCCAACTCTTGCATGGGAAATTGAGGTAATGATTTATGTGTCGTAAGCAGCTGTGACAGGGGCACTCTATCTTGGCTTCCTCCAGCCCTAGGACTAATAGGGAGCTTATCTTTTCCTTTGTGTAATAGGGAGCTGTCAGGTTGTGTGACCCTCCAAATAATTCAATCACTCGTGGGAGGGTTCACCTTGCAGGGAGGACACCTTGATATTGGAGAAGCTCCGTGGAGGCTGTGCCCTGACATGTTTCCAAACACTGGTAGTCACAGGGCTGGAGGGCAACAAGGCCGCCCTGACAACATGCCATTTGTTTCCAATATTTAGCCTCTTCACAGCCGCCAGAACTCCCAAGGTGCTGGCAGTTTTCCTACTCTGGTGTCCACCCTGTCTTGGGTGTAGGACACTTTGCTCTCTGAGCAAAGAAGGACTGTTCTTGAAAATGACCAGGGCAGAAAAGAATTTGCCTTGCTTCCGGGGGAAAAGAGTAAGTTCCCTAGCAAACTCTATGATGTCCAGCGTGATCTGACCCTGACCCATGGGGTCCCCTGTCCTTGCTGGGGCCGCACATCTCCCTGAGCACAGCACTGAGCCCCTCCAGTTCCTTCCCCCCTACCCCCAGCCCCTGTGTCCAGTCCCTGTCCTTACCACGGCACTGGAACGCACTTCCTGCTCCTCTCCTTACTCACCTCCTGCTTCTGCTCAAATATTACTCAGGAAATTATTCTCTGCTCTTCCTGAATGGATCAAATTCCCCCACTATTCTCTTTTCTATGCACCACACCCCTTTCCTCTCCCATGCCCATGTCAGCTTTGCATTAGGGTCCTTTGATTCATGCCCCTTCCAATCGACCGTAAGCTCAATGAGGGCAGGAGCCATGCCTGTTGCAGTCCCTGACTTACAGCAGGCACCCAATAAATACCTGTGAATTCATGAAAAAATAAATACGCAGGAGACCCACATGGTGGCTTTGTTCTTAATTGATTTGACCATCATGAGACGTCTTTAAATAGGACCCACGTGACATCTACATAGATGAATTTTCCACGGGGATTGATAATGGTAACCAAGTGTGGCTCTTAGTGTCTGACCTTATACCTCCTGAACTCCAGCTCTCTCGTCTGTGCATAATCTGTATCCTCCACAGGATGTTTTTCTCTTGCTTTTTGATTTTGGAGAGCAAATGATTAAAAAAAATCAAGCTTTCAGAAGTTTCTAAACATCTGCATGTTCATTACTGAACTAGAAGAATAATTGGCTGACATTTTCACCACTTGGATGT
This sequence comes from Scalopus aquaticus, assembly GCA_004024925.1. Lineage (NCBI taxonomy): Eukaryota > Metazoa > Chordata > Mammalia > Eulipotyphla > Talpidae > Scalopus > Scalopus aquaticus. Next base: position 25,635 of record PVIJ01016227.1, read on the forward strand.
TCTGGCATTAAACAGACAATGTCCCTTTTTAATTGAAAGTTGCAGAATTTTCAATCACTGAAAATAATCAGCGGAAGTGGGAACACAGAGCAAAGAAGAAAAAGTTGAGGAGGAGTTCTGGTAGAGTTCAAATACACAGCAGGGCTGGCTGTAAGTCATATACTCTTGGATGTGACAACAACTCTCACGTCCCCACACAAAGTGGGGGCATCAATGGTTTTCAAATAAAAGCTCATCGCTCCTCCCCGGTTGATAAGCCCCAAGAGGGCAGAGCCCAAACACGTCTGTCTACGACTATATACGGGACATTCCCTTTAGAGATGCAGATTAGATGGGAGTTGGGTTACACAGAAGGAAATGCTGGTGATACTGCTGGTTTTTGGATTGGTCACTGGGAGTCTCTGCATCAAGAAGCCTCTCACAGTAGAGAAAGGCTCACAGCTCTGAGGCTGAAAACCACTGCTGCTGAGAGGCCAGATGATATGGGGGTTGAGAGGGGGTGGGTCTGCAGCCAGATGGTCAGGGACAACCTCGGGTTCTGCCACTTGCTAGCCAGTGACCAGGCTCGATCCGCTTCTTCCATATTGAGCATAGTTTCATTGTATGGGAAATGGTAATAACATCTTAGGGGGTTAAGATGAAGATTAAATGAGGAAGTCAACAAAGGACCTGGAACAGCGTTGGGCTCCGTGCGGAAGTGCTCAGTTAATGTTAATGAACTTGAATGTCAAGAGGGAGATTCTAGTAAGAATCCCTCTGTCCCGTGATTTTGGAAGGCACTGAGAGCCTAGTGAGATGTGCCAAGCTAATTCTACTCCTTTGATCTAATTCCTTCAGCCGGTATTTCCTGGTGAGGTATAGAAACTATGCTACTCAAAAGAACAGCTCTACAAACTACTTACTAATGGCACGGAACAAGATAAGGAGCCCAAGATGAAATGAGTGCATTGCTTCATGTGCCAAGAAGGTCTCGCCAGGACAAACAAAAGTGTCAGTGACTTGGTGATGTGGCTGATTCATATTCCAGTACAAGCTCCCTGTCCTGCAGACCGGCACTGGGCCAAGGGCCACATTTTGAGGAGAATGTTATAAAGAACTGTAACCCCATGGATAGAGAAAAGGGCTTTTCACGGTCAGTTAGCTCAGTGGAAGCACTACATGCCAAATACCTTTCTTGGAATTTGATATTAAGCAGATTGGTACATTAAAGGTCCCGAGAAACCCAATGTCAATACATTTGTTGGACTGTTTACACTTGGGTTTCCCACACTTACTGAGCAACACATTTGTGAGTATTTGTCTCCCCCCTGCCCCATTAACATTTTTTCTGGTAAAGAACGTGAACCCAACTGCTCATCCGATCACAACAAATGGCAAAAGTGTGTCCAATTCTCTTCTACACAATAAACAGGAATCTAACACCTTTCGGGTAGAAAATCCCTTCCCTTCTGGTTCAATCATTCTAAGGAAACCAGAAAAGTATTTTTCCTGTTGATAAACATTTCCTTTAACATAACACTATCCTGATGTCTTCCTTCAAGCACTTTCTTACTTTTATGCACCAAAGATAAGAAAGTCTCCTCCTACACACTAGCCTCCATGGAAATATTTAAAATCTATTCTGCTGGTAAGTTTCAGTGTTAAAAATGCTTCCAGGAGTGCATTCATTGAAGCCTGGTTGGCAGCATCCAGGGTCAAAGTGATCGTGTCCTCCACTGACCTTGATTCCAAATCCACCTGGATTAATATTTTCTACAAAAATCTTACGTACAATGAGCAGAGGCCTTAAAAGTCTTGTGATTTCAAATAAGTTCTTCGCCTAACTGTTTGCTAAAGCGGCCTCCACGCAGACTTGCGGTCACCTGTTTAGTCAGTCTAATTCAAAACCAAACACAAGTCAGTTTCAGGCTTTGCTAACATTTGACGTTTTCTTGAGTGGCAGGAGCTTGGCAGCTGCACACCCCCGCACGCACGGACACGCAGACGGGGCTACGGGCTGGCGCTCATGCCCGGCTCCCTTGGGCAGCCGGGCGCTCACACGCCAGCGCCAGGACCTGGTCTGCAGATGTCTTTCCCTTTGCATGTGCAATTCAGGTAATCCCACCTGGAAGATTCAGAAAGTAGAGGTGCTTTTCTGCCTCCCATCATCCAGTTATGCCTGGATTTTCCACTTTCCTTTAAAAGTATACAGAGAGGCCTTTCAAGGAAAAGATGGGAAGACTCAGACTCACAATTTCTCTCTTGGCTTTGAGAGTGATAAGATCCTTGCTTGCAAGCCTGAAAAAGCCCAGCAGCCTGTCCTGCCCTGGGAGAGCTGCCCCATCTCTGAAATCCACACCATTTAGGGGCCAAGGTTAGGAACAGAACGGATCATAGTCTGGAATACGGTCTTGCCCCACGACCCCAGCATCGCAAGGTAAACTGCACCTGGGGCCACAGGTTTTGTTCTCTAAAGCGACTCTTTTTTCTTTTCTCTGATACTAGTGCACAGCCAGCGCCCGTGGTCACTGAGCATATATATATATATATATATATATATATATATATATATATAGGGGTGTCTTGCACTAGTTCCTGGCACACTCAAGACACCGTGGACGCCTTGCAAAGGGGCTGAGAGTAAGAGACAAAGAGAGCCTGATCTTAAAGCAGGCATGGGATTCTGTTTATATTGACATTATGTTGGATCTAATTTCTGTATGGTAAATACAGCATGAACAGAGGCAGTTTTGAGAGAAAACACATTCCATTGTCAGTGAACACACTCTGAATCCAAGTCAGCTTAGGCGAGCTAATACGGACACACATTCAAAGTACAGGATTGCTGGTGTGCAAACGTAGTAATGCTACTTTGAACCCTTTCACTGTACTCATCAGGCTTTTCTGAAACACCTGGTGTCCAGTGAAAGACAATATGGGGCGGGAGTGGAGGGAGGTAACACCCCGAGCACCCCCCACCACAATGCAAAGCATGAAGCTAAACACTACCAACATCTTGCTCTATTGTCAGAGCAGAACCTCACACAATGGACAGCGATTTCCATTTTACAAATGATGGTTGGGATGTGATCAGAGGCCAAGCAGAGCCCTTTCCTGGCGACGCTGTTACAGGGCGTTAAGATCAGAGATTCTGGAGACCAAACCTGGTTAAAAATGTGACCCTGTCCCTTGGTGGCTGCAGCCCTTGGGCAAGCCGCTTCAGCTTTGCCAATCAAATGTCCTTATCCACAAGATGGGTAAAAACAGTGCCCACCCCCAGAGCCGCTGTCGGAGGCATCAAGATGGTGGTGGTGTGCCCCAGGGAAGGCTGAGCACACAGGCTGCGGCTAGCTAGTGTCTGCAGTGTTGTTACTGCTGCCACACACTGGCCACTAGGTGGGCTGTCCCCCCTTGATTTGACTGGGAGTGAAGAGGGGAGAAGCCCTTGAGTCACAGAGGACATGCCAAGTCACACGCAGCCTAATCCAGACGGGCTTGAGGAGGTTACTCTAAATCAAGTCACCCCAGGGTGAAGGCAACCACGTTTTACACTCTTGCTGTGCTCTGATGAATCTATATGGAAACTTGAGGCACAGAAAGTGGAAGACAAAGAACTTCAATCAAATGACCTCCCCAGAAGTCTCATCCAACAGCTCACCAATCCAGCTGATCTTTGAATGGCTTGGGGTAGAGCTGAGAAATACAGGTCCACTTCTTGTTCCCACTTCTAGAGCTACGAGTCCGTCAGTTGGGGATGAGTTGAGATGCTCCCAGTCTGAGGATCATCTTGGTAAACCAGGTACCCTTCTGGTTCCACCGTCCCCCCAAAACAAAATGGATAAGACACCTGTACCCCAGGCACCAGACGCTTCTAGTCCTATCGGTGCTTCCGTTCTCCAGTCCCTACTCGTTCATCTTTTGGTTACACCACTGTTCAGAGGGATAGACCAGGCCTTCTATCTTAGTGCAAGAAGAGGACGTTAGTATGGATGTTGGAATCATAAAGACACAAATTCAACTCCATACACTATCACTCGCTAGTCGTCTGGGTGCAGGGCGTGGCTTGACTTGTCTGGCGTTAGGTCCTGCTTCTCTAAAAGGAGGGAAGTATCAGTACCTGCCCACAGGTTTATCTCAAAGATTAAATAAGCCAATATACGCCACGGCAAATGTCACAAGGCAAATGTTCAATACATGTTCTGCTCTTCCTGTTATCCCAATGAAATCAGTTCCTTGCCTGACACTGAACACAACTGACATCGTCTCACTGGACATTAGTCAAAGAGCAGGGCAGGGACCTCCACAACCCTCATCCCCCCAAGACAGACCATATCAAAACACAGACGCCGCGGAGAGGGCGGTGCCTGAGGCTCCTGCGGTGTGCGTCCTGAGTCCATAACTGAAAGCCCATGACAGACAGATACAATCAGATAATGATGGCAATCCATAACGATAACAGAAATTATTATTTATTTTCATAAACACAGAGTCTGTGCGTCCCGCTGAGTTACACACACCACATGCCAGCATTCGCTCTCGGGGCAGTCCATCAACCGGAGATCTCAATATCACCCGCCGCGGTGGGAGGGGGAAGGAAGGCACACAGACTGAGAAATTACCCACACCAGAGTGACACATTCACCAAGTTAATCTAATCCAGGGGGCCATCGGGTGCCATTGCAAGCCTGTGAATATGGAAGAGGTTTGATTGATTTTTCACTGCAGTAGCTAAACACTTCATTGTTATTTGCAACAAATATAAGGAAAGGAAAGATGAAACTGCAAAAGGATTTGATATTAAGCCCCCAGAGCAGCAATAAATCACAAAGGGAAGTCTAGAAAAATTAAAAAATGGTTACGGGAAGGTTGTATCTCTGTCCTAAGAGGCCTTGGTTATCAAAGCATGAGCCCAAAATTAAAACCTGGGGCAGTGATGGCTGATCCTGACTCAACTAGTAATTTGCCTTGGAAGTAGCCTGGTGTACGCCGAGTGAGTGTCACCACATGGTCACCACAGAGCCAGCCGGGAAGAAGAAAGGCTGTGCACAGACAGAAAGCATGTGAGCCTATTCTGATTCTCAAAGCCTCAGCTTCCCTGTTGATAGTAGGAACAGTCACATCCACACCACCTGAATGTCCCTGATGAGGGACATATTCATGTCTTACTTGCCTCTCGGGACCCTCGGGGACATCCAAGCCACGTATCCTTCAAGATGAGGCTTGAAAACGCTCCCCCACCTCATCCTGCGTCTCTTCCCCTCTGTTCCTCCTATGAATTTCACGGTGCCCTGCTCTGATTTTCCTAGGGTGTTTACCCGACCCAAGTATCGTGGGGGTGGGGGCCGCCTGCTTTGGAATTGCCTGGATTTCCAGGAGGGGTCTTGTCAAAGATGTTATTTCTTGGGGTACAACTTGAATCTTCTAAACCAGAATCATGAGTGACGAGGTCAGTGACTGTGTTCTAAAAAGCGTCCCGTGACTATGAGGCACACGAGTGTGAGAGCCGCTGCTTAAATTATTTTCACGTCGCAGCTGCTTCAACTTGTCCCCTCCCTGCCTGTGGGGACAGGGGGTATGTTTCATTCATCTTTGTAAGACTCATTTTTTTTAATTCATCAAAAATTTACTATAGAAAATACATAACTTCTAGACATAAAGTATATATAAACTGTGTAAAAGTTGTTCTCACTGGCAACCATTTATCCTAAATTCTAGATATGCAACTCCCAACCTATGTTAAAGATATTATCAATATATTATTGAAAAACACATTACTGTGGTCTTGGCATGGCAACTCTTTACATTGCCCATCTCATTTATATTAGAGCAATCCTATGAGGTAGCTACAATTGGGATGCAGCCCATATAAGAAGCAGAAACTGCTTCCGAGGCAGAATAAGTGGTTCGAGGCTGTGTAGTCCGTGAGTGTTAAAGGCAGATTTGGATTAAGTCATTCTGAGTTCAGAGCCTGGCTCTTCGTCACATACTATCCTGCTGTCCACACAGGGCACAGCTGATTATAAAGTGATTCATTCAATTAACTTGCCTAAGACCCACTTCGTAGTAAGTAATTAGCACAGAGCCTGTACATAGTAGGTCCTCAAGAGATAGGATAAAATGTCCCATGTGTCAAATGCTGCCACCTCACTACTTTCTAGGGCAGAGACCACACCATAAATGCTCCCGTGCAGGGGTGAAGGGCGGGGGATCTGGGTCAGACAGACTGGGCTCCACTCGGCTTTGCTCCTTATTATTGTGAGATGTAAGCCAGTGCTTACCTCCCTGAGCCTCTGTTTACACATCTGTAAAACAGGCAGGATGCTTACATCACAGGATAGTGTGTGTGTGTGTGTGTGTGTGTGTGTGTGTGTGTGTGTGTGTGTAGAGAGAGAGAGAGAGAAGGGGGGGAGGGAGAGAAATTGCCTTGCAAACACCAGGATCATTCTAAATGGAAAAATGTTGGTCCAGGACAGTCGCTAGCAAGTGTGTGTCCAGAGTAGACAGAGCGACAGAAGTCACCAGCAGAAGGCACATGAGTAAAAACATGATGCAATTTCATCTTTTCTCTGAAAAACAGCACATCCATTCTGTGCCCACCCTGTGGCAGAAAAGCCTTTGCAGCCCTCACCCCTGCCCTCTCCTGCCCCCAAATCAAGCCCATCATCTCAAGGAACTTGACATCCATCTAAGAAAGCTTTACCAAAGAATTCTGAGCTACAAATAATGAAAGTCCCTTGTCCTGCCACGATGAACTCATGCTTTCTTAGACAGCAGAGCTTCAGGGAATTGTAATGAAAGTATCAGATCTGGATGCATATGGACTAGGTCTGAATCCCAGCTCTACCATGTTCAGGTCATGAGAGTTTTGGCAAATCCCTTGCCTAGTCTAAATCTCACTCAACAACTGTGAAATCTACTCATTTGACAAGTAGGCATTGACTGGTGCCTATCATGCTCCCGCATTGTTCAAGGCTGTTCTATGGGACAGTAAACCCAGAGTTCCTGTTTTCATGGAGCTTATGTTTAAGTGGAGGGGGATGGGAGGTAGGCGAGGAACAAATGCTGTATCTGGCAAGGGTAAGCTCAGAAAAAAAGAGACAGGGTACTGACACCAGAGAGCTGGAAGATGTGCTATGTTCCTTTCCTCAGGGTATTCTAGGGAAGCTTCTCTGGCGTGGTGGTGTTTGAGCAGAGACTTAAGCGAAATGAGGGGGTTGAGGTTTTGGGTGATACAAAGAGAATAATAGGATCTGCCAGAGAAATTTATTGTGAGGACACAGTGACATAATGATATAAAATCGAGCCCCTGCACACAGTAAGAACACAGTAAACCTGGCTGCCATCCTGCTCCTCCGTCTCATCTTCCTTCTTCTCTCTCTTCTCCTCCCCCCTCAGCATTGATATTAGCTGTAAGGAACATTTGGATAAAATCCACTAGAACCTTGTACTCATCACATCCCCTTTATTTTTAGGGAGGTTATGGCAGCCAGAGCTTAGCAGCTCACACTCTGGACTCTATAACTGGTTAGAAAGCAACTTTGGAGCCGCTTAGGTTCCCAGGCACTGCAGCCAACCATCATGAGGGAAACAACAACTGCAGGCTCGCCCTGCAGGGAGAAGTGTGCTAAGTGTGACTTCTCAGCACCCAGCTCCCTTCCCTGGCTGATTAAGTTACTTGAGCTATGAGCATTGTTGCCTAGAAAGGGCTCTGAGGGCCTCTTACCTCTGGGTATTAGGAGCTTGGTAAAGAAGAGCTCAGAGAATCCTGCTAAGTGCAGCTACGGAAGACCTGCAGGTCTTTGTTTCTCCATGTTGAAGTCAGGCCTTGGGAAATTCAATGGATGTAAACATGTGGGTGAGAGAA
>PVIJ01016228.1:0-33477 GCA_004024925.1 Scalopus aquaticus
TCCAGGGAAGAAGAACCCTGAAAATGTTTAGGAATTCAAGGCAACTGAGCAATGAGAAAACCAGAGAGGGAGACTACAGCTGAAAGCACGAAGAGCGGTTAAAAATTTTGCACAGATATTAGTAGTTGATACCCATAGATTTTGCAGAGCTATCTTTTTTGCCAATTACAAAAAAATGTGCCTCAAAGCCAAAGACCAGGACACTATAAATGTTTTATAAAAAATGAAATTATGTATTACTTCTTGGGGAAGCAAAGCATTCAAAACAATGTTAAGGACTGAAAAGGTTATGGTGAAATTACATCAAAAGTATATTGTGGATAGCTACAATATAAATCAAAACATCTACCGATTATTTGCCCAACAGTAGTCTTGTATTAAAGTTCTGACTACTGGGAAAAAAAATACCTTTTCTTATACTTTAAGAAGGAACCACCACAAATCAACAAAAAAAATTTTTTTAAAAAAACAGTCAATGAAAAATATGGGGTTAAAATATAAAGGCACTTCATAAAATATATATATCAATATGCACATAAAAAGATGATCAAGAAGCAAAACTCAAAAAAGAGTATGACTAATAAAGGCAAACACATTGACAACACAAAACATTGGCAAGGATACTGAACAACTAACACAAAAATTTTTATCAAGTGGAAAATGGTACAATTAATATGAAGAATGTAGTTGTTTATCATAAACATCTACCCATGACCAGCAATTTCACTTCCAAGTAGTTACAAACAGAAACAAAAAACATAAACCCACCAAAATACAATATATGAACAAGAATGCCTTATGATTAAGAATACAGTAGTCTTAATCATACTAGACAAAACATAAAACCCAGATGTCCACCAAAAGAAGAAAGTGAGTATTCATTGGAGTACTCATACAATGGAATAATATTCAGAATTAGCTAATAACACAGGGTAAATCTCAATATGACAGCCAGCACAAGCAACCTCATAGCCAACATACTGTATAATTCAACAATACATGAAGTCAAATAGCAGTACATGCAAAGAGGTGATCCTGCTATTCAGAAAGGAAGCCTAAAAAATTTTAAAGAATATACTGAGTGTGTGAAATTTAAAATTTAATTGAAGACCTGATAGCAATTGATAAAAATCAAAGCCTGCCTCCTCCAAACAACAGTAAAGATTCCTTTATTACTCTTAAAATTTTATCGCTTTCTACAGCAGTAAAAATCTTAGGCCTGCCACAAAGAATGAAAAGCTCTATAAAGCCATATATAAATTCTCTTGTTTTCTACATTGCTACTTGTAAAACAAAAATCACTTACTGAGGTCTGGTTTAGCTTAAGTGGAAAACACTATCTAAATACATCAATAATAAAATCTAAAATCTGACATGAAAGCTGTAAAATAAAATACTGAAATATAGAAAGTCATTCAAGTGTTATAACAAACCTATAATTGAAGTATTATAAATGATATCATTTTTACGTCACTAAAGTTTTTTAGAAAAATAATAAATTTGAGACAAAAAATTATTCCATGCTGTATTATTTAAAATTCTTTAAGCTCCTTAAAAATGAATAATATAACTAAAATTATTTTTAAATACATCACAGCTAAATACCTTCAAGAACTGATCCTTAAAAGAAGGATATGAACAGAGAACAAACAACAGAAAAGAAAAAATACTAGCCTATGGAAAGTAGATCAACAAATATAACTCTGGAGTCCCATAAAAGTAAAATTCCAAGCTACTAGAGGGAAAATTAGTGAACCAACCTAATATACACTATACGTTCTTCAAAAGGTCTAGAAACTGGCAACTACTACTTCTAAATCTTAACAGAAGGGACAGATGTAAGAGTGGGTGAAATTTCTTTGAGAAAATTCAACCAGGCATCTAGGATATCCCTGCCCTACACAAAAAATAAGTTTGGAAATGAACTCTATGAAAAACATAAAATGTAATTCTATGGAAAAATGTATAAAAAATGTCACCCTCTAAAGTGGGGGATATCAAAAACAGTTGAGGACATAGATACTACAACAAAGGGGGATTATGTAACAACAGACCCAAAATGTGAATTCAGAAGCCCATCAATCTTTTCCTAAAGACACTAGCTGCTAGACTTTGAAACTACAGATAAGAGAATCTTCTCTGGGAAATCTGACAAACCAAAAAAGGAAAAGTTCTCCAATAAACAGTCTCCAATAAACAAGATTTCACAGTAGCAGAAGCAACTCTGAGAATGGCCCATATAAAAAAGAAGAGAAAGATGTGTTGGCAAGGATGTGGACAAAAAGGAACCCTCATACACTGTTGGTGGGAAAGGCAACTGATCCAGCCTCTGAGAAAACAATACAGAGGTCTCCCAAAATATTAAAAACAGATATACCACTTAATCCAGCAAATCCACTCCTAGATATCTACCCAAAGAATGCAAAAACACAAATTGAAGGGATATATACACTCCCATGTTCAATGCGGCACTATTTGCAACCTAAGTTCTCAGGAAAGAGGAGTGGATTAGAAAAATGGGGTATATATACACAATGGAAGACTGTTCAGCTATTAAAAAAAGATAAACTCTTGTCATCTGCAACAACATGGATGGAACTGGAGGGGATTATGCTAAGCGAAGTAAGTCAGAAATAAATACCAGGTGGTTTTACTTACACGTGGTACAGAGAAACAAAACAAATGTTCAGGCAAAGCCAAACCACTAGCAAACCCTAAAAATCTGATTGTAGAATTGTGGCTACCAGAGTGGTAGATGAAGGATGAAGAACAAAGTGAGGAGGGTACCCAATGGACTATGGTAGAGACTATGGATGCCCTGGTGGTGCATATGTTGTGGTACCATACATCTGAAGAGATGTGGTCCTGTATCTCTCAAACATACACAGATTTGTGTACCAATCAATTTTTTTAAAAAGAACAACTATGAGCAAAGGCTTTAAAAAGGGAGTTAAAAGTGTGTTACAAATTAAACTTTTAAAAATAAAAACTAAATATGGGCCTCCCTGGTGGAGCAGCAGTGAAGTGGTGCGCTGTGGAGCTGTCGGAAGCGGCAATGCACGTTCGACGCCCAGGCAGGGAGATTCCCACATGGTGCGGCAGACCTCTCCTGCCTCGCCCGCTGCTCCCCTCAGCAGTGTATTTCCGTCGATCTGCCTGTTCTGCTCCCCACTCCATCTCTGGTGAACCCTCTCACCACCCCACGCCTCTGGCATGTACCCCAGCTTGTATGCATAAATAAATAAGTCTTTTTTAAAAATTTAAAAAAATAAAAAATGAAGAAGTAACGTCAAAAATGAGAATGAAGTGTGCAGAGATAAAGCTTTCAAGAGTCTCTTAAATACAGAAAATGCTAACATTGCTCTGGAAGACATGGTGGTTGTTATTCCTCTGTATTTCTGAACTATTTCATAGTTTTAAAAAAATTAACAGAACAGCAACAGACAGAAGCATGATACACTAACTACTACAAAACGCAAAGTTCTAAACTGCCTTATGCGTATACAGATTTCAAAAGTCACCGCCACTAAGCATAGTTAAATTAGTTTACAAATTCAATGACATTCATCTAAGTTTTCAAAACATTAAAGGATGTTAACTCTTAAAATCCATTCAATGTCAAGACGTAACCAAACCCAAATGTCTGAAAGTATTTTAAAAAGTCTCCTTAAACTAAGAAACGAATATTTTCTAATAACAGTAACTTCGTAAGTGCTTCTCTAAGCAGGCACTAGAAAGGAAAAATTTCATCTTCAATGTGTACCTCCTACGATGATGAATTGAAACAAAAAAACTTCACCTATTACAATAACCCGAAAAGGGGGATGGGAGGGAGAGGGTAAGAGGGGACATTTCATATATATATATATATGAAATCAAAATTTTTTAAATACAGATTATCTAAGAATATTTGCTATTGGGGAGATACAGTTACCTGTTAAGTCCTTTGCTAAATCAGGATGGTTCATGAGACAATGACTTGCAAACTTCACACATTCCAGGCGTATTGGTACATGAATATCATTAAATCTGACAAAATATAAAGGTACAGAGCAATCCTTAAAGTAAGAGAAACATATACATATATTTAACTAACTTATTCTTTTTCTCTAGCCAAAAGAGAAATCGATTTATATAAGATAATCCAAAGTGGAGTCAGATTATTTTAAGAAAAGTTTTGATATTCTATATATTTATGACACTCTAGAACCTGTATAATAAACTAGGACAATCTATTGTGACAACTATGTACTTTCAAAATAATGTTTAAATTACATGTTCGACTGAAATATAAGAATTACAGTGAAAATGATTTTCCTATAAATACTATGCTTTCACATACATCTGTTTTTGTAAATGTATATAGAATTCATACAGACATTATATAAAATCTCACACTGTGTTTGAAAAAAAACTTTTCTCAAACTATTCTTTCTTAAATACAAAGCATTCACAAATGTGTGATAGATCTTGCGCTAAATCCAGTATGATTTTACATGACTCTAAAGTGTTCAAAATACTTTCACACAGTTTAACATTAAAATTATTACTTTTCCACTACTAAGAAAGTCTATATTTTACATGGAAATCAAAGTATCTTAAGATGTACCTCTAAAAGAAAAACTAAAGCTCTTTGGTTAATGAGTCATTTAAGTATCTTTTTGGTCCTGTATTTACTTTCATCTCTTTTTTATTATTATTTGATAAAGCAACAATTCTGTGCTTGTATGCAATGTCTTTCTAAAATTCAAATTTTGCTGATTATATCATCCTGATGTCAAGTAACAGGATCCCCTCTCACCTCAATCTTGAAAATTACTAGTTAGATCTAGAGACTTGTACCCAAGGGGAATACAAAAAAGTAAAAGATATAAATAACAACAACAACAAAAAAAACCCACAAAACAAAAGATCTAGAAACTTGATCAAGTTCAGGTTCACTTTTTAACAAGTCTAATTCATAGATGGCATTGTGCTACTCTGTCAGGAAGCATAGATTGTCTAAGTAAACCATAGTTGTTCAAATATGCTGTATGATGTATATTACACTGTAAAAAAAAAAAAAAGTAACAAAAATCTAAATTAGGATTTTTCCTCCAAAAAATAAAGTTTGGGTAATCCAGATCATGATTCAAAGCTGTTAAATATCTATCTATCTATAGATATTATACTTTTATTTTAATGTGTTAAATAAAATGGACTTTAAATTGAGTCACAAAGTTTAAAATTGTAAAATATTTTACCCCACTGCCCAAAATGACAGTGGGCTAATATTTATTATTACTGTGCTACATAAGAGATAAGAAATCAGACTTAAAAATTTAGGCCTGTTAGCACTGAAAAAGGCTTTTAACTTCATTTAACAAATTAGAAAAACAGACCAAAAAGGTTAAATTTTTCTTTTTAAATCATGGATAATTCATTGACAGTTCTCTTTAAATGAAAAGTGGCCATAACAAGGTAAATGTTTCACTACAAAAAACAACCAGAACAAGAGTCTTATAAATCCTATTTATGACAATTACATATTTATTATAAGTAAAATCAGTGGGGGTGAAATCTTCCTCCATGCTCAGGGTAAAGGTAGGTTTTAGTAAGGGCACCTGACGTGATTTTGCTATATTCATAATCAGGAGTGCCTTTAGGAAAAAGTAATGAAAAGAGAAATATATGAACACTCAAAAATTCACAAACCAATTTCAGGAGGTTTGTGACTAAAAGCACACTGAGAATCCAAATTAGTATTTTCTTTAAAGTGAAAAATAAAGGATGAAAAGGGAAGATACATAGTCAAGTATTTATTCATTTTGTGGATGCCCTTTTATCCTTGTAGTATTTCCAAGTAATCTAACTAAATATAATTTTTTATGGAGGAGCAGTTATCTCACAATGGTTACTTTCTGTTGAAATTAACCACTGCTCAGGGCCTCCCCAGTGGCGCAGCGGTTAGGCACTGCGCTGTGGAGCTGTCGGCAGCGGCGACGTGAGTTCGACACCCGGCCGGGGAGAATCCCACATTGCGCGGCAGATGTCTCCTGCCTCGCCTGCTGCTCCCCTCAGCAGTGTATTTCTGATCTGCCTGTTCTGCTACCCACTCTGTCTCTGGTGAACCCTCTCGCCGCCCCACGCCTCTGGCCTGCACCCCAGCTTGTATGTATAAATAAAAATAAATGTTAAAAAAAAAAAGAAATTAACCACTGCTCTGTAATAAGACATAATAATCTGCGCATGCTAGCTTTTAGTAAACATCTTTTAAAAACTATCAGACAAAAGAAAAAAGGAAATTATAAATACATCACTATAAGCATTCAAATTTTTCAAATATAAAAATTCTTCATTTTCATGAGTTCAGAAAACTATCTTAAATATGGATGGTGTATTGAAATAATGTAAGTAAATACAGACATACATTGCTTTTAAACAGGTCACCAAAATCATTACCTGCCCAAGTAGCACTGCCAAAGTGGCTTATTTTGAGAGGCCAATTCTGAATCCTTTGCCCCAAACATTTTCGCCAATAGTTTAACAACTTGCAGGCGTTCCTCATTATCATTACTCTAAAATAAAACACAATCATGATTTTAAAACCGTAAGGGATTCATATTCAGGATACAAATCTTTTCCCATCATTTCCTTTATCCAATTCACAGAAAACCTTTCATGAACACCACATAAAAAATTTCACAGTAGGGACAATAACTCAATTTATTGATTTTGGTACCTCCAACAAATGACATAATGGTAATATGAATGAGACAACCACAATACTAAATTTGAATGTTGGCGATATCAAGAAGCTCTGATACAAAAAGTACTATGGATGGCATTACACAACTTTTTGAAACCAATGCCACAGCCTAGCATTAAGTGTAGCCCTACTTAGTTATCATCTCCATTACTTCTTTCATTATTTCTCTAAATACACTAAGTACTTCTCAAATATGGCAGCGCATTAAAATACAAAAACAAAATTTAAAAAAAATTCCTAAACCCTACTACCAGAAATCCTGATCAATTGGTATGGGTTAAACTCAGCCATCTATTTTCTTATTAAGGCTACATAGGTGAGGACAATTTAAAGTTATTTTATTTGATGATATTGTCTAAGTATAATTCTTCGTGCTCCATGAATTCACCCAGTACCTTCCTACCTCTATATTCTTCTACTGTTTCCTTTGTTTCAATTATATGCTGTTTGTTATCTTTCATGACACTTATAATATCTGGCCTCTTATTAGATCTGGATTATTTTTTCCTCGTCCTCCGATACTAGATGTTAAATTTGCTGAAAACAGGGATGACCATTCCTTATTCTTGAATTTCTTATAGTGTATAGGAAAATGCACACAGCAAGTATTTATTTAACATTTTTATTAAAGAAAATCAGGCCAGCAAACAAAGGAATGACTGCCTATGTCTCATCAAAATTGCTAACTACATAAAAAAGGGGCAGAGAGGCTAATATATTTAACTCATTTGAGAAACATACCAAATATATACCTCAGAAAAAAATGAGAATAGTTGCTGGGGGGGTTGAGGGGGGCAACACATATTTCAACTGACAACATTAAGTGTTTATCTTGTTTTTGAAAAGGACAAATCAAAACTTTGAGAAACAAGAAATACAACATGGAAATTACTTAAAAACTTTTGTAGGATGTACAATGACAATCAAAGATTAGTCATTACAACCAGCTTTAAGCCTCTGGTAATAATGGTCAACACTGAAATAGTTACTGACTTAAAAAGGCCCTAATCTGTAGTATCTTGGTGTGCTGAACATGAATATAACCCAGAAAATTTTCTATTAGCTCTCATTTTGAATATTTCATATAATTCATTTTATGTTTCACCGTGTAAATTTAGCCAGTAGGACTGCAACAACATCCTAAATCAGCCTAGAATGATGTAATATTGCATCGCATTGTGTGACGCATTGCATACGTCATCCAGAGTTGATTGCATCATTTCTGATGCAATATAATACTACTGCCAGGCGGCTGCTGAAGTAAGCTGATGTCAGCAGTGCACTATATAAAGCCCTGTCGGAAAGGTTGAGCACTGAAAATATTTCAGACTTTGTGCCAGATGGTTGAAGCTACTGTTCCATAGAACTGTTATTCTTTGATCCATTTAGGCACATTACAGAACAGCAATGCCTCGAAAGTGCGTTAATGGTGTGGACAATTTCTGCTCTATTTGTGGGGAAGTGACATTTGCCAAACAGAAGAAAAGTATCACTTCTCAAGTGAAGAAGGCTTATCATCTTTACTTTGGATGCAAGGTTGGTGACCAAAACAAGCCTTGGGCCCTGCATCTATGCTGTGCTACATGGACAACACAGCTTTCATAGTGGTTCAATGGCAAAAGACCATCAATGTCGTTTGCAGTCTCCATGGTGTGTAGAGAGCCAAGCAACCACATAAAAGACTGTTACTTCTGCTTGGTTCCTCCTCTTTCCGGTGGAAATAATGAAGCAAAAGAAGTCGAGAATAGTCTACCCAAACATTCTGTCTGCACTGAGACCAGTTCCACATGGTGAGGGACTTCCTATTCCAGAACCTCCAGCAGAATATTCTCGATTCATCTGATGAGGACAAGGGTGAGCCGACCTGTTCTTCTGTTCCATCAGCATGCAGTGATCCAGATTTTCACGGTGGTGCATCATCAACCCCACACAGACGAACACAGAAAGAACTAAATGACCTGGTTCGTGCTTTGGACTTACCCAAGAACAAGGCAGAATTGCTAGAATCAAGATTCCAACAATGGAATCTTCTAGAAGACGATGTCACAATTACTTTATATCGAAAGTGCCACCAGCAGTTGGAGCCTTTCTTCAGAAAGGAAAGTACTCTGCTATTCTGTTCTGATATTGAGGGCCTCATGAATGCCTTAGAAATCACTCAATGACCCACAAAGAATGGAGACTAATTCTAGACTCTTGGAAACTGAGTCTTAAGGCTGCACTTTTGCACAATGGAAACTGTCTTCCACCTATCTATTCCAGTAGCACATGCTGTCCACATGAAAGAGACATATGATAACTTAAAGCAGCTACTGACTTCCGTTGAGTATAACAAGTACAGTTGGCACATCTGTGGTGATTTGAAGCTAGCTGCCCTTTTAATGGGACGGCAGCAGGGATATACAAAATACATGTGTTTCTTATGTGAGTGGGATAGCCAAGCAAGTGAATTGCACTACTTGCGGAAGGAATGGACTCGCAGACAAAATGTAGCAGTTGGAGAGAAGAATATCCAGCACCCAGCTCTGGTCGAGGCTCACAAAATCCTGCTACATCAAACTAGGTTTGATGAAGAATTTCGTGAAAGCCATGGATCAGACCTCGCCAGCTTTCTGATACCTGCATGAAAAATTTCCTTGACTCAGCAAAGCAAAGATTAAAGAGGGAGTTTTTGCGGGTCCTCAGATTCGAGAGCTCTTCAAAGATGATCCGTTCAACAACTTGCTGCAGGGTGATGCAATACAAGCATGGAATGCTTTTCACCTAGTGTCTACAAACTTTTTTGGGACTGTCAGGGCAGAAAACTACAAGGAACTAGAAGACATGCTAATGCAGTATCAGAAACTTGGCTGCAATATGTCTCTAAAGATCCACTTCCTTCATTCCCAGCTGGATTTCTTCCCTGAAAACTGTGGTATGGTTAGTGATGAACATGGCGGACATTTTCATCAAGATATCGCATCAATGGAACAAAGATACCAGGGAAAATGGTCCACTACAATGCTGGCTGACTACTGCTGGACACTCCCCAGAGATGCTCCTGAACAGCTGTACAAGAGACAAGCGAAGAAATCTAAGAAGCAATCTATGACTTGATTTTTTACAGGTATTAACCGTAGGTCTGTTACTATTGGCATGCATTTTGTGATGTAACCATCCATTTATTGCAGATTACAAAAAAAAACTAGAGCCAAAATTAGAATTTGACTGTCATATTCGTGTTGAGCACATACAAATTGATAGGAAATGACTAATTTTATTTCAGTAACATGGCTTTTGTAAAAATTTGTTGACCAATGTAATGATTTGACAAAGAAAAGTAAATTCCCAAACCTACAAATGAAACTCAATTCTATGGCATAATTTAATGTCAACATGAAGGGAACATGCTACCAAAAAAATTCCAGAGAATTATGTGAAGGGCACAGGAACTTCCAGCATACGCAAGCATAAGATAATTATGCACAAAGGGAAAACATTTCATACTACTGTGTGGGTAAGATCCTAAACTACTTTTATGGCCCAATGAAGGGATCTCAGGAACCACTATCAACTGTCTCTCAAAAACAAGAACTTGATGTACAGTTACCACCTCAAAGGGTAGTCACAACCAAGAATTTATACAGAGAAAAATAGCAACCTGTTAGTCATTCATTAGTTACTCTCTGCTAGTTACCATGCCAGACATTGGAAATACACAAGCAGGAAAGGCACAAACATGTAAATCAGTCACAGTAAAATACCACATCTGTAATATTCAGTTAAAACCACCATAAGAATTTAAAAGATACAAATAATGTTATTTGCTAATCTTGTTGACACAATCATATTATTTTCAGAATATTACCTTTAATTTAAATTCAAGCTGGGGTAAAACTGAGAGCAGCAAGTGACTATCAATATTGTATAGCTCCAAAATTAAGTCAAAGACATGCTCTGACAAATCACTGATAGATGTTTTCCCAAGCATCAATACCTGATTAAAAAACTTTTGAGAAAGAAAATTTATTAGTAGTAGAAACATCATAGATAAAATTAATTTTCCAAAATCTTAGTTATTACACAATTAAATTATTTCAAAGTTGTCATATGTCACAAGTCAAAGTCAAATTTGGCATATCAAAACATTTTCTAACAATAAGTGAGAAATCACAACAGACTCCATAAAAATATAAAACACGGAATTCACCTTGAATACAATTAAAGATCGGTAATTTTACTGATTCATCAACTAACAGAGCAATAGACATGCTACCTACTAAATATACTTTATTCTCCACTATGATACTTACCATAATTTGCCCAAATATTTCCCTATTAGATAAATTTCTTTTTTTAAACATATAGAAAAAAATTTTAGTTATTTATATATGTATTACACCACTGTTCATTTTTATACAATGCTTGTTTTCTCCTCTCAGGTGTAGTCCCCACAGAATTCCTAACACCAACTCATCCATGCACCATCACCATATTCCCCTGTGCTCTTTCCTCTCCTGTTTTGTTCCCTCTCCCTTTCCCTCCCCTGCAGAATGTCTCTGTTTTATAGTTGCTTGCTAATTTCATTTATTATTTTTTCCCTGATTCCTTATTCAGTTCCCCTATATTCCTTCTATAAGTCAAACCACCCAATAATTTTCTTTTTCCTTCTAGCTTATTTCACTGAGCATAATCCCTTCCAGTTCCATCCATATTGCTGCAAATGGCATGTGTTTATCTTTTTTAATTGCTGAGTAATATTCCATTGTGTATATATACCACATCTTCTTGATCCAGTCATCTATGATAAATTTCTTAAGGGCAAGGGGTGACCTATTGTTTACCTTAGCATGTATAGGAGACTACAGCATCTAAGACAAAACCTTTCACTATAAGAGCCAATTCCATCTTTTAAATATGCAGTTTACATTTTTAACACAATCTCTTTCTAACCCTTTTTGACTTCTTTAACATTCCTTTACATTCTGATTATTTTATGCATGTACAAAGTTTATAGCACCATTAAAAGCACACAGAAACACAAGGAAATTCCACATCTGACAAAATTTTTTTCCTAGCCAGTTTCCATGCTAAGATCACCATTTTACTATCAAAAATGGTAAGACACATGGCATAAAAGTCATACTCTCTACTTAGTATTCTACAAGTACATAAAAACTAATTCAAAACATATACCACATATTTTCAACAGTATCTTCTGTTTCCTTAAAGAGTTAAGATTCTTTACACCACATAAGCTGATTTCTTCTCGCTGTGACAATTAACACAAATTTTGGCTTAATTAGATTTTCTATATGCAAAATAAAGAGTTAAGAACTTCACATTTCCGGCTCTTCTGCTTACTTTTAACTCTAGACTGCTCGTAAATACAGTTTTTTTAGGACTAAGAACCTCTACAAACTACTTAGGCATAAAGAGGAAAACAAATGCTATTTTGCTATTCTTTCTTCATTGATTTCAAAATTAACTTGTCAGGCCTCCCTGGTAGTACAATGGGTTAAGTCTCAGCCTATGGAGCTATCTGCAGCCACTGCAGCACAAGTTCAATCCCAGTCCAGGGAGATTCCCACATGGCGCAGTAGACCTCTCCTACCTCGCCCACTGCTCCCCTCAGCAGTATAGTTCAGTCGGTCTGCCTGTTCTGCTCCCTACTCTGTCTCTGGTGAATCCTCTCACCACCCCATGCCTCTGGCCTGCACCCCAGTTCTTGTATGTATAAATAAACAAATATTTAAAAACTAAAAATAAAATTGGAAAATTGGGCCTCCCTGGTGGCACAGTGGTTAAGTGCTGCGCTGTGGAGTTGTTGGCAGTGGCCAAGCGAGTCCGACGCCCGGCCAGGGAGATTCCCACATGGCGCGGCAGACCTCTCCTTCCTCGCCCGCTGCTACCCTCAGCAGTATATTTCCATCGATCTGCCTGTTCTGCTCCCCACTCTGTCTATGGTGAACCCTCTCGCTGCCCCACGCCTCTGGCCTGTACCCCATCCTGCATGCAAAATAAATAATAAATCTTTAATAAATAAATAAATAAATAAAATTAACCTGTCCTCTTTGCTTATCAATGTTGTTGGAAAGAATTTCACAATGTTAAACATTAAATTCTCATTCAGGGTGAAAACAAATTGACTTTGTTGTTTCTGTTCCCAAATTTTTTCCTTTTTAAAAATGGTAAATCTATCTTTGCTAAACATAACCAAGAGTCCTTTCCAATTTGGTGACCTTGGTAATGAAATCATCGTCTTCTTCTTCTATCAGTCTAGGTAAACATTTGAAAATTTAAAAAAACAAAAATCAATTCTGCTTTAACTTCCCACAAATCCATCAAAAACATTTATTTAACACTTATAATCTCCATAAAGGTAATGACCAAGTGAGTCTTCTCTACTGTATAACAAGAGCCTAGCACTGTAACTGACAGTAGTTACCCAATATATATTTAGTAAATTAACAAATAATGTAAAATATATTTAGTAAATCAATGATGTGCAATAATCCATGCCCTTCAGGAGGGCTTACAATAGAGGAGGCAGATACAGATTTATTCAAGTAGTATGAGTAAGGTCAGTAATAAATTCTACCTTAGAAATAAATGGCCAATTTTATCTACAAAAGGTTTTTACATATTCTCTATCATCATCCCCACATTATTAACCCCAATTAACAGATACAAAAACTGAGGCTAAATGAGATTAAGCAAGGGAGGAGCATTGAGGAGTCCTATTTCTGTAGAACAACAAAAAAGAATAGCAAATTACCGTAAGACATAAGTGATAGAAATCATTTTATATTAATTTTCTGGAAAAATTAAAGGTATTTCCTTGTTCCTTATCTTTCTTTTAACTTTTATTGTAAGTATTCTCAAACAGACACAAATGTTGAGAGAATAATACAATGTCCCTAATTACCTAGCTCCAACAAATACCATTATTGTATCTTAATCCTTTACTTCTTTAATTAGCCAATCAAATATTTATTTTCCCAAATCCTAGAATATATATATATGGTATACAATGCTGTTTTCTTATTTTTGTGATAGAAAACAGCATCAAAACAATTTAAATGTTCCCCTAAAAAACATGATTTGGCATTATCAATTTAAATAAATGACCACCAGGAGGAGCTCACCTAGTGGATCTAACAGTCCATGAGATGGACATTTAGAGGCACTTGAAGTGTCGGAAAAGGGAAGGAGTAATTAATTACAGAACATTTAAGTCTGGGTCTACATTTACATCAAGCACTATTAAGTAAAATAATGTAAAAATAACTCAATTCACTCAATCCCAACCAATTTACTGCCACCAATACCCAAGACTCTCAAAACTTAAAGAAATCAATACAAGAAACGCCCTTCTAATCTTAGAGCTATTTAGATTATAAAACTTGACTCTCCCGCTTCTGTAAATTGCAGGACAATTTATTTACAAATCCAATTTTTCCAAATCATCAAATGTTTAGAATCATTTAAAGCTATAAGCCAGCAACAAAAGTAGGTATTTATCAAGGTATTGTTTTATAAAGTATGTCACTCTCCAAAGTACTTCTCTTCACGATGAATTTTTGGTACTTAAATTTTTGTATACTTCAGGAAAATTAAATATGCAAGAAATTATAAAAAGCTTTCTTTCTCAGATTTTTCAAGAAGACAGATTTATATCCTTTACATGACTGGAGGTGGATGAAAGTGGAAAGGAGATGGAGAAACAGAACTGCTACACAATTCCAGAGGTCAACATTGTGTTCTATGTTTGTCCCAGGAGGCACCATTCACATTGTATTCCATGGAATACAATGTGAATGGTGCCATCTAAAGTGGTGCAACTCAAAAGAACTATGAAGAGAAATAAAACTTACAATAAGTTTCTACCAGTGAATCTATCAGCTAAAATACATTTCTTCTGAAAATAAATACAAGATGATTAATAGTAAATAAGTAGCTTTGGAATGATACCGAAATATCTCATTTCATTACAACTCTTCCTCTTTCTCCGAAAAGACGGGTTTACATGGAAATTATCCCAGGGATAATGAGGTAAGTAACTTTAACCAAATTATTACCATTCATAATTGCCTTTAATTTCTACATATTGATATTAGTCTGTGTCTTCTTCCTATATATATATCAATTTCAAAAAATTGTGAGCAATTTCTCTGAATAATGATAAACTCTATGCATTTTACAATTACATTTAACTCTAACATTATAAAGTGTATCTTACTAACCAAAGCAGTTACAAAAGCAAAATCTTAGAGAAAACTGGTGGTTATGAAATGGATAAAAGAGGTGAAATATATGATGCTGGATGGAAACTAGACTTTTGGTGGGGATCATGATGTGCTATTCAGGTGAAAAATTACAATGGTGCATACCTGAAACTAATATAATGTTATAAACCAATGTTACCTCAAATAAAAACTTATTTTTTAAAAAATTTAAGGTATTTTAGTTCTTAGGCAATGTGAAAGAAGTAAATGAAGATGAAAGCTAACCTTCCAGAAAACATTAACTAAAAATAATTTTGAATGAGAAAGAAAATACATTACTTAATATACACAACACAAAACTTAAAAATGTACTACTTGCATATATTTTGCTCCTCACAGTCTTTAAAATTTTAGCTAATCCTTCTAACAACCAAATACAGATAGGACTTACATTAGTAATATACGGTTCAATAGCTTGAGCCGTCCTCTTCAGTAAAGCCTTAGCCAAATCATATGCTTGCTTGTTTAAATTCTGAAAAACATAAATATTATTTCTATTAAATATCTCTATGGAGTAACTAAGACTCAGAATAAAAGAAGGCAAAGTCACTTTTCTTCTCTAAAGACTGTTCTACTAAATCACATGATTCCTTCCAAATAAAAATAATTATATTCTCTTCATATCTCATTCAGGGCTTAAGATAAACTACAATAAAAGTTCATTGAATAAAAGAGAAGATACTTAGTCATTCTAAATCTAGCCCCCAAATCAAATCCATTCTATTGAGTACAAATAAAGGTTATTTCACCACAGGTTCGGTAGAACCAAAACATCATAAAAGGGTGAAATGGATCCTAGTGTGGGCAGGAATGGGCTGGGCTTTCTGATGAATAAAAACAAAAGAGTTACATTAAAGTAGATTTACTCAAGCACATCTCAGAACATAGGTATACAACAGAAAACGAATCGAGTATAATACGAAAAGAGAAGCAAGGGTAAGAAAATGTTTTCTACTAGAACAAAGATCTTTTAAAAAAAAAATCACTATTCCAGTTTAAATATATTACAGAGAACAAGAACACTGCATATATTGTGAAACTCACACTCAGTAATTTTTTGTATTAATCTACATTCTGTCTCGTATTACCTCATTTGTTTGTTATTTACCATTTTACTACATAACATGCTACGACTTACTCATTCTCCTATTCATAGACATTAAATTATGTCGTGTGTATGACTCCTTACACATGAAATTATTTTCAGTGAATTCTGATTTTACCAGTTTTCAAATGAGTCGTTCTGTCATGCACTTATTTATTTATAGAATTTCTAAGTTCTATACTAAATTTCTGTAAAGTAACTGTTTAACATATCTATACTTATTTCTTCAACGTTTATGGTGTCTTAAAGTAAACACTTATTTTCATGTAATCAAATATATCCATCTTTTCCTATCTATCAATAGCTTGGGCTTTCTCTTCATTTTTCACAAGAAAGTCTCTCTACATTGAAGGTTAGCTGTTTTATATTTTAAAATAAAAAGTTAAAGATTTGCTTTTCAGAGTTAGATCTTTATCCTACCTGCAATTTATTTTTATGTATGGTGTGATTTAAGAATCTAGTAGTATTTTCAGGATATTCAATTGTCCTAAAACCATTCACTAAAAAGTCCATTCCTCCCAACAGCCTTTAATACCCACTCTCCCAAGATTGCATATAACCATGTATCCATTTGTAAAGTCTCCATTACTTCAATATGCCCCTTTGTCTTTTACCGCCTGGTTATGTTAAAACAGACATATCAAGACAAGGTGCATGCAGTAAGTCCCCACTTCCCTTATTCAAAACTGTCTGACTACTGGCCATATATTTTCAATGTGAATTTTTGAATCACTTTGTCAAATTACATACACACACGTGCACACACATTCTGTTCTATTTTAATTGGATTATCTGTCCATAAGAGCAGACAATCCTCTAATGTTGATTAACCTTCAGTGGTGATTAGAAGCAGCTTACTACTACCTGAGAAGTAACTTCTTTGCAATGTCACTAAACTCAACGAATATGCTTTAGTACTTAATCAAGTATATTACTATATATATACTTATCTGTTTAAGGAAATTCCATTCTATTTCAAATCTCCAGAAATACTTTATCACACATACATAAAATTTTATCAAATGACCTTTTACTACATCTACTGATATTTTTCCTTTGATCTGTTAATTTATAGTTATGTTAAGCTGTGATTAACATTTTCTAATGTTAATCCACTCTTATATCCCTAAAATAAGTCAATTTACTTCTTATATATTTTATAGTATCCTGGATACTACCTACTATATTTTATATTGGATTTATGTGAATATATTTAAAATTAAATTAGTCTGATTCTCCTATCTTGCTTGATTGTGTGTTGTTTTCCTGAGAAGACTATATTCTGCTCATAAAATAAATTGTAGAACATTCCTTCCTTTTTTGTAATCTGAAAAATTTTCCTCAATATTAGGAATATATCCCATTTAAGTAATGAAAAGAAATTTATTAAGTTTAAGCTCTTGTGTGGTTACTTTAACTTCTGTTACTTTTGCTTCTATTATTTTATTTGACATTATTGTTTGGAAGAGGAGTTTTTGCTTTATGCACTTAGTTTTAAAAACCAATTAAATCTCTTAACTGGATGATATTCAAGATTTTCTCTCGAGACAAATTTGTCAAGTTTTATTTTCTAGGAATTTGTTTTGTCCAATTTCAAATAATTTGTCATAAAATAAAATAGTATGTAGAATTGTCTTTGGATCTTCTGATTTCTGCTATTCTTCATTTCATTCTAAATACTCTCCTTTCTATATATCCAACTTATCAAGGATTTGATCCTCTTCAAATTACCAAAGGGGTATGGGTATTTGAAAAAAATCAGTGTTTCTATTTCATTGATTTCTGTTGTTTATTGTTTTCTTCCTTGTATACTTCATATATGATGATATTATTAGTAACTTCTTGAATGGGACACACTATTTTAAGATGCATCCCACAAGTTTTAATTTATAATATTTTAATCATTTCAAATTTATAGTTGCCATTATAATTTATTCTTTGACAGACCATGACTATTATAGTTTGTTAGTTTTTAGTTTCAAATCTTCAATATTCTTTCCAAGAATCTACTTGATTTGATAATTACTGGGAACCTGTTAAAATGACCTGCCAAATTTTCAGTTTGTTTCTCTTTTATATTTCTTTCAACCAGATATGCTTTATATTGAGTCTATGTACCTAATAACTCAGACATCATCTTGCAGACTAAACTTTTATTACCATATAATCACGTCTTTATCAATTAAATGTAATTACATATAATATTAATATAAGCTACTTCATTTTTCTTTCAGATAGTATGTACCTGGCAAATCTTTTTCTTTCAACTTCTTTGTGACTGTATTTTTGCTGTCACCTTTTAATAATGACTAGCTGGATTATTTTCAATTTATATTCATTTTTATTTATTGTAATTCTTCCTTTTAATGTAATCTTTAAATTTTAACATGAATACTTCATTTAAAGTTCCAAATAAATCAACAGTTCTTCCATACACCTAATCATCACTATGATCCTATTACTCATTAACTCCATTAAACCATTCAATCATTTATTATTTGTATCCAGTAGCTTAGGATCATTTTGTTAATGAATCACTGTATTATTTTATCTTTTTTTAAAGATTTATTTATTTATGCATACAAGCTGGGGTACAGGCCAGAGGCATGAGGCGGCAAGAGGGTTCACCAGAGACAGAGTGGGGAGCAGGACAGACAGATCAATGGAAAGACACTGCTGAGGGGAGCAACGGGCAAGGCAGGAGAGGTTTGCCGCGCCATGTGGGAATCTCCCTGGCTGGGCATCGAACTCGAGTCGCAGCTGCCGACAGCTCCACAGCGCAGCACTTAACCACTACGCCACCAGGGAGGCCAGAATCACTGTATTATTGCTACAATCCATATTTATAGTATTTCTTTGTTTACCATTATCTGTTGTATTTCACTTCTTCTAAATTCAGTTTTCATTATTCTAATTATTCACACAATAGTTTCTTCAGGAAAGGGTCTGTTGACAAGTGAGTATTTAATATCTTAATTTCATTCAAACTGGATATGCAACTCTAGGTTGACAGTTATTTTTTCTTAGCATTATGGAAATACAGTTCTATTATTTTCCAGCATCTGTTCTTCTGCTAACAAGGTAGTAATCAGTTTAATCTTTACTTGTTAGTAAAAGCTGTGCTTTTTTCACGCTGCATATTTCCTGGGATGTTTCTGTTTTGGAGTTCTACAATTTTTCCAGGATGTACCTGGACTGCTTATTCTGCTCATGACACCCATTTTTTATGCTTTTCATCAATTCTGGAACAAATAAGCAAAATTACATTTGAATCATCATCTCATCTCTGCTCTCTACTTATTTTGAAATCGGTATTAGTCTTTTTATGGTTTTACTTCTTTTATGTTTTCTTTTTGTCTTTCTCTCAGTGAGTCTCTTAATTTTCTCAGCTCTACCTCCCAGTTTTCTAAGTAACTTTATAATAAAGATTTTAATTTCAATTCAATTTTCAATTATTCATTTCTTTCCTAAGTCTTTCTCCTTTCATGTGTCTAGCTATTGTGTTTTTTAACTTGCCTTCAATCCCCTCATACATATGCTATCTCTTATCCTTTCAAGGATATTTTATTGTTTTTATCTAATACACAAACTGTAGATCTTTTAAGTCTACTCTTGCTATTTGTAGCATGAGACTTTAAGCATTTATGGTGATTTTCTTAAGGAGTTTGGAAAATTTGGATTATGAGGTCATTTTCACTGAAATATCATTTGTATAAAAGCTGTATAGCTGTAAACTTTGATTACATTTTATCAGCAAAGTCTTAGCTTTGTACAGATCTTTACACTCATGATTTCTGTGCCCGTCCCTTTAACCCTTGTGAATCAAAGAACCATTTTTCCAACTGCTTACTGTATACTCAAAAAGCAAAACACGTAACACACAGAACATACATACACATATGCACATACCTTGATTAACATGACCCAGGCAAGATACACTTGTCATCAACTTATCCTCTCTGTACAAATTAGTAGAGACTTCCCTTTAAATTTCACTCCTCCTTTCCATCGACACTATCAATTACTTTGGCTTAAAGCCCTAATTAGTTGCAGCATCTCCCAGCATCTAAGTAGCTATTAATCAATTCCTTAGAACATACCCTTTATATAACTGAGTTATTACCCATATTTTATTACATGAGTTATGTCTATTATTTTCAGTTAATTAAAAATAAGAGTGTTGTGTTTCATTAAACATTAAATACAATTACATTTTTTAATGTTAGTAAATGAAACATACTTAAAACTAAGTTTAAAGCAGGATAAATAGTAATTTGAACATAAGCACAAATTGTGGGCCTTAATATTAATGGATGATAGGTATTTCAGTATATATTGATACTTACCTTATGGGCAGGTACTAGATTTACCAAAACAGTATCCAAAAGTTCCTGTGACACTGTATCACCTTCACATATAATAGAGCTCATAAGATCTACCATGTGCATATGAACTTTCTGGTTGTGGCCATTGCTGAAATTCAAAATAAATGTTGTATTTAAATATAACTAAAATGTATAGGATTTAATAACATGGCAATAAAAAAATGTTTCTTAATGAAACTAAAGTATTATGGAATCTGTATATTCTATATATTCATTTAAAGCTTTCCTCCCTCCCAAATCTCACAGTAGTATCCAAAATATAGTTTTACTCTACATTTCCTGGGATTACTTTTCCCTAATTTTAAAGAGCCACATAAAGTAATTACATTAAATGGAACTGCAGTTTTGACTTAAATTCAGAAAAATCAATTGCCTTGTTGAAATTAATTCTATTAAATAATTTTAAAGAGTACACAAAAAACTCTATTGACATGAATTAAGAAGTCAGAAATATGTAATTTAAATAATCAGTAAAAATACTATAATCCAAACAATATTTTTACATTTGGGTATAAATTACCTTATGCCAGTCTTGTACTACCTAGTAAGACAAAATTAAGTTCCATTCATTTTTAAAACATCTATAAAAATGTTAATGAATTTTTATGCTACATCTTTGTCTTCCAATATTAACCATAACACAGTTTGTTATACAGATTTATCTATAAGTTAAAAAAATCTTTGTATCTTATAAAAGTCCTATTCCTAGTGAAGAAAAAAACTTACTTTATAACTGAAAATAATGTTCTGTATAACTGGGTAAAAATTTCATTGCTATCTTCCAACTCGAAGCATATGTTATATGACTTGACCCAAGCAATGTTCTAAAAATAAGAGGTTAAAAAAAGTGAAACATAAACAATCAGCAAAAATACAGAGCACCAAACCCATTTAAAATGTCATGCCAAGATATATTACTTACCTCCAGTAAATAAAAATACCTATTGAATTGTGGGCTCTTTGTATCTTCCAGACCCTTCAACTGTCTTGTTATAAACATAAATATATCCTTTAAAAAAAAAGATTAAGTATTTTTTAGATGACAAATGTCAAATGAAAACATCCATTCAAACAGTTAAAATGAAGACTGCAACTACCTGTATCCATCACGATAAATTTTTAAGAATCAGGAAAAAGAAATATTTGGCTAGGATTTTTTTTTAAGAGCACCATCATATAACACTAAATATCTTATTACTCTTGACAGGAAAACAGTAAATCATTTATCATGACCTTAAAGTAGAGAAAGAAAAACCTCACCTCAAAGCAAGTTTAAAGAAGACACTTGAAAACTGATTAAACTAAAATTTATAGTAACTAACACTGTTAGAATAAAAAAAGTTATAATGGCTGAGAATTGATCAAGTTTGCTAAAAAAGCACTAAGTGGTAATCACATAGAGAGAACCCAGTTTAGGAAACTTAAAATTCCAAAACAAAATGACCAAGTGAAAAAAACAATAGATTGCAGAAACTTTGAAATTTTCTAGACCCTTAGAAGAAGTTAACTTGTCAAGCTTCTTACCTAATCATTTTAACTTGTTTTTCCCTAACATTTCTCAATCTATCCCCATCTCTTTTATTTTTTTTTTCCTACATAACCCTTTGTACCCAGATAGAAATAGCTTCTATGTCACTCTCAGACAAATTTTCTGGAGATGTTTTTGAAAAGTTTGGGAACGGTTAAACTTATAAAAGCCAATTCTGCAAAGCATGCTATCAGTCAAAAAGAATACAGAAAATTTTCTCTGTAAATTAAATAACAACCATATTTTTAAATGGGAAGAATGTAGTAAGCAGACGACTGAGTAGTTTCTCAAGAAAAATACTACCAAGAGTACATTCTTCAAAAATCTTTACTTTGATAGTTATATAAAATATGTCCTTCGTGAATTAATCCTTTCCTGATTTGCCATACTGACTCCATCTGAAGATGAAAGACAACAGTCACTCACTTATAATCTTTCCAATAATCACTAACCTAAATATGAAGCCAGGCATATACAATAGATTTTCTGATGACAACAATCTGACTGATAGCATAAAGGTAATGATCAAAGTGTCACAATTTTCCATCATGTATATAACACTACTGTAGAAGAGAAAACGTGAACTTGACATCAAACAGGGTAAAATAATTATTCCTTAAATATTTAGAAATTACACCCAAATTAATAATCTTTAAGTTCTACCCAATAAAAGAAAAAAGATGACTATAAAATAAGACCAAAACAATAATGACCAAAAAGAAGATACTTTAAATTTGTCAATTATGGAATAATCCAAAAAGATTCTAACTTAGTCTCTTGTTCTTCAATATTCTTCTCATAAATTCTTCTGTTATAGCTACAGATCTATTATCTACTCTGTTGGGAGGACTTTTCATTACCCCAAAGCCTGGAAGGCAAACTGAGAAATCCACAAGATAGGTAAAACAAATTGTGTAGCAGCAGTCTAAAATCAGACTTTTCTCTTCATGGGAATGCCAATTACTCTTCCGGGTGAAAAAGAGTCATAGTTCACAGTTAACCAAATACAATTATTCCTTAAATCAATGAAACAGCTCCAAATGAAGAGGTATTTCACAATTCAAATGCAAGACCGACACCTAGGTTCACAACTACGGAGGCCAGCCTGTGTTATCAACTATAAATCTATAACCACTCTCAAATCTTACAATTTCATTTTTAAATGAAAATATTAACCAAAAGCTCCCTCATCATGAGACAAACAAGGCTTTCCATTCTGGAATTTTGGCAGACTTAATCAAAGATGAGGTTCCTCACTCCAATTTTCAAGAAGCAACAAAATAAATTTAAAAACCATATCTGGACCTTTTCTTCACCCCTATAAAACAAGTTCATGACACACAATTTACCATCAATATTTGTTAAAGGAAATCAATCCAAACTGTGTTTTTTCCATACTTGGTGTTAGTAATTTCCTTACAGACCCAATTCTCTAACTCATAGCTACCACAATTATCTTTTGCTATTACTGTTTTTCTAATTTTTGCTTACTCTGCTTTATTCAATGTATTTCTGAACAGCTCTAATTATTTCATGCTTCCTACCAGCAATTGATTTTCTATCATATTACTTTACTTAACTACAGTAGCCAAGTACTTACTAGGTGTCATTTTTACCTTTTTACTAATGGTTTATTTATTGTGTTTCTTTCAAAACAATTCACATCCTGCCTTCCATGAAATGAACTTGGACTCATTTTTATAAATTAAGGTTTACAGTAAGCTACAATCTCACATATGTAAGAATGGCCCATATCAAAAAGGCCAGAAACAACAAGTGTTGGCAAGGATGTGAAGAAAAAGGAACCCTCTTGCACAGTTGGTGAGACTGTAGATTGATCCAGCCCCTATGAGAAACAGTATGGAAGTGTCTCAAAATATTAAAAATCAATCTACCAGGAGATCCAGCAAATCTACTCATAGGAATCTACCCAAAGCAACAAGAAGACTAAATCAAAAGGAAACATGCACTCCTAATGATCATTGCAGTACTATAATATAATATCTAAGCCATGGAAATAACCTAAGCGCCCAAAAATACAACTTGAGTGGATCAGAAAGATATGGTATATATACAGAATGGAATACTACTCAGCTATTAAAAATTATAGACTCTTGTCATTTGTAAACAACATGAGTGTAACTAAAGGAGATAACAGTAAACAAAGTCAGAAGAACAAAGAAAAATACCAGGTGGTATTACTTGTATGTGAATGTAGCAAAACAAAACAAAGGGTCCAATAAAAGCAACTAATAAAAAACCCTAGATATTTGACTGTAGAACTGAGGTTATTAGTGAGGAAACTAACACACATGAAGTGGGAACAGAACACAATGTGCTATCTGTGACTTGGAGGTCCATATGGTATAGTAACAACACCTAAAGGGGGAGATCCTCTACCTCTAAAACAATTTTGTAAATCAATGATGCCTCAATGTCAAAAAATTATAATAAAATAAAATAAAATTTAGGTTTATACTAGGTACTGTCTTTTAAATAATAAATATGACCTTCGTTGTGAATTTTCAAAATGGTGAAGGAAGTGTCCTTCAAATATACAGATTTAGAGCTAATGATGAGATATTTAAAAATTATAGACTAGGAGTCTCCTTGGTGGCCTAGAGGTTAGTCTCAGCACTGTCACTGCTACGGTCTAAATTCAATCCCCAGCCAGGGAGCTAATCCACACATGGTGCAGCAGACCTCTCCTGTCTCGCCCGCTGCTCCCCTTAGCAGTGTATTTCAGTAAATCACCTATTCTATTCCCCACTGCTTCTCATGAATCCTCTCATCCCTCACCCCCCACCTCTGGCCTACACCCTAGTTCTTCTACACAAAATTAAATAAAGAAATTTTTAAATCATAAAATATACTGTACTAATCCACTATTTCATGAAACTAGAAACTGTTTTACAATACTGTTACGTGGGGGTAGGGGCAACACGTGAGGGCGTGCCTCTTAAGAAAACAAGTTTAAAGATTACTGCAGCTAATGTCAAAGAATGCATATAAATTATTCAAGTGCTTTAACTCCCATTTTATTAGATAAATGGAAGTAGCAATCAATCTGACAGTTCTTTTAATCAGTACTTGCCTTTAGTTTATCAGGAGATGTGTAGGGAGCTTCAGGAGCATAAATTCTGAAAATATCAGCAAGGCAGCAGGCTACCAGTAAGCGAACATCTTTATCAGGATGCTTAAGGAAAAAATCTGATGCAAGGTGTAAAGCTAGGTTTAAATAAAGCTCCTTTTCTTCTTCAGAATCCTGGTCCATATCCATGAAAGTTTTCACAACCATCTAGACAAGAACAAAATAATGAAATAATGAAATCTTCTATGTAAACATAGCCCTTTGAAATAAAAACTGCAATGGTTAACTTCCAATAAGTACACTTTCCCGCTGAAAGTGTCTGAGTTAAAACAACAGGGTAAATAACTTTCCTTTAAAAGATTAAGTAAAAAATTTTTATGATACCAGCTAAACAGATTTTAAAAGTATAAAACTAGTCTTATATAATGTTTACAACTCAACTAAAAGGAGAGAGTTTTTCCTAAAAATAGTATTCCTTTTTAAAAAATATTTCTAATCCTTTTACTAGAAAAAGTGTGCCTCTAAAGAAAAACCTAGGATGATCATTTATTTTTCCATATAAATTATGAGCTATAAACCACTCCAGATACAAACATTCCAAATACATGGAGATTTATATATTCAGCTTAAAAAAAAAAAAAGACTACATAAGTAGATTCAAGAAAGAAACATTTCTGAAGGGTAAAAACTACCATCAAATGACCACCATAGCTCTCAATAAATTATCTTTTGTACCACAATAAAAGAGAATATGAATATTGATAATTCATTAATGGGAGTCGATGTCATGTATGGAATGAGCAGAAGGAAACTATACAAAACGCTTTCTTTTTCAAAAATATTTAAAAGAAGTGGGATGGAAACAAGAATTTTGAGAAATGGGACTGTTTAAATTCTGTGGAGAACTTTTCTAATTGTAGTATTAGTACTCACAATGTACACTCAGTCTATAGTATTCCCACTTCAAGTGAGACTTAACAAAATTTCCTAAATTGACAGGAATATTTAAATATACAACTCTGATGAAAAGGTGACCATGTGGTATCCACTAGATGGTGCTGTGAATACTAATCAACAAGGAGGACTTGCCAAGTTATCAATGGCAATGCCTTAGTCCTTAAGATGGACAGCAGTGATTTCCTACTACAGTGCTAGACTTTTTTTTTTTTTTACAGATTTATTATTTATTCATACAAGCTGGGGTGTAGGCCAGAGGTGTGGGGTGGTGAGAGGATTCACCAGAGACAGAGTGGGGAACAAAACAGGCAGATCAACCTAAGCGCATAGCACAGGGGAGCAGCGGGCGGGGCAGGAGAGGTCTGCTGTGCCATGTAGGAATCCCCCTGGCCGGGGATTGAACTTGTGCTGCAGTGGCTCTGGACAGCTTCACAGTGCTGCACTAAACCCGCTGCACCACCAGGGAGGCCCTACAGTACTAGACTTTTGAGTAATAAATTGTCTGGTGTCTTGCTGAATTCTCAGCACAGCCTGGGAAACAACATTCCTCCTCACAGAGTAGACCCTGAATTCTATTTTGTCAGATGTCAAAATAAATAATAGACTAATGCTTTCTGTCTGGCACTACAATTATTAATAATTTAAGAGTGTGATGTCAAAGTTACTCCCTAACTTCCTAATTTTATGACTTTTAAGATACATACTTTGATGACCTACATGTAAAAAATGAGGGAGGAAAAAAGATATATTAAGGGAACTATTCTTTCTCTAGAATCTCTTCACAAAAGACTAAGAGATTAAGCATATCTGAATAAAATGTTACAGGAAACTGTAGATATTATATGATACCTTATATATTAACAAACTTATAGTTTATACAGCTTATCTCTGTACCTGTATATATCAAAAATTATCATCAACCTACATTAAATTCTTTCTATATTTCTCTAAGGATGCTAAAAAATAGCGTAAATGTAATTTAGGAAAGTAAATGAAGAAAAAGTATATTAACCAAATTACTGCTGGTTGTAAGTAGCTACAAAATAATGGATGCATAGTACAAACTAAATGTGAGCATGTGGAAATCATTCCATTAAGAATAAAACAAAGTTAGGCCTTCCTGGTGGCACAATGGGTTAAATCTCAGCCTATGAAGTTATCTGCAGCCCCTGCAGCACAAGTTCAATCCCTGGCCTGGGAGATTCCCACATGGCACAGCAGATCGCTCCTGCCTTGCCCGTTGCTCCCCTCAGCAGTGTACTTCAGTGGATCTGCCTGTTCTGCTCCCCACTGTCTCTGGTGAATCCTCTCACCACCCCACACCTCTGGCCACACCCCAGTTCCTGTATGCATAAATAAATAAATCTTTTAAAAGAAGAACAAAACAAAGTTTACTCAAAGATTAAATAACAGGTAGTTCCTCACTGCTGTCTACAACTTATTTGCAACCCCTGCAATAACAGCTATAAAATAGTACTTTGCTATAAGGCTCCTGGCCCTCAGTGATTAAGGCACTCTTCCAGTATTAAAATGCAGGTAGATAATAATAATCAAGTCAATATAAATGTTTAGGTACAAACAGCCTAGTAGGAGGAAAATGCTCAAAAACAGATAAAGAACATCAGCTTCATATTCTCCTTGTTAAAAAATCTTAAAAGAGCAGACTGGCCAATCACAGAGCTCACCATTGCCTTAAACAAGAAGGTGAATTATTACTCAAAGACATATAAAGACACTCCAGCGGTACAGTGACTGAATTATCCATGGAAGTTCACCACCAAAAATGGATCCATTGCCGCACATCAGAAGCAAAGAAAGTAGTTAAAAGCTCTTTAATCTCAAAATAACAACTTAATATATATTTTTAATATATTTGCCTGAGTATTCAGTGCAAAGACTTAAAACTTTCTCAAACTAAAATAGTTTCCATAAAATAAATGAGATATTGGAGAAAAGAGAGAGCTTATGCAAATAAAAAAGAATGTAGCAGTGCTCTGGATTTGTTCTTTACACTCAAGTATAGGAGACCCTAAAGTAAAGTTGCCTTAAAAAGATGCAGTCCTATGTGATTTCCATAGATTAGCCTCCCACCCTAAGCAGATGTACAAAACACAAAAGCCTTCTTTACTCACCTTTAACCGTCTCACCATCTCCTCTTTAGATATTTTATCTGAGATTTCTTTGACACCAGGAGGATAAGTAATTTTTCCATCATTGGTCCTTGTCTTTGAATGAGCCATGATGGATATATTTTTACCCCTAAAATGCAGAAAAATAGGCATAAAGAACATTCATAGTAAACAAGGAAAGTAACCTCCCTCCCATACTTATAAATACCTCCTAACTTACAGTAATTCACTTACCTAACTAGTAAAAAAATCACTATTGAACATTCACATTTTTAAAAATATTTCATTTTCATTTGCTAGTGTCAAGTTAGGTTATCTGCTCTAAACCTACAACCATAAAAATTGTAATTGATAGGAAAAAATATCTAAAATAAGCATTTTTTTAAAGCACCATAAATTAATCAGGCCAAAATCTAAAAATACAGGAAACCAGAAAAGTAATGGCACACTGGAACTTTTCACCTATTTCTGCACTGGGGGCATTAGCCAATCCTGACAAATCTAAGATTCAGTTTTGGTGGTGGTAAGCAACAGTAGGAACAGAAATAAATCTGTATCCGTTAAGGTAGGACATCAAGTAAGATAACCCTTCCTGACATTAATACAGAGTTAATTCAACCCAAAAAAGAACACCTGGCAAAGGAAAGAGTAAGCCAGAATATCAACATGTGCCCAAACCCCCACACCACCCACAGGGGACAGAGCTAAGTTTTGGCCACGGGTCTGTACATTGGCTCAGGTTCATATTATGTTGCTGGTCAGAGAACCTCAACAGGTGAAGTCAGTGACTCCTGATGGGCAGTACTCCTATGCACCTAATATAAGTAAAGTAGAGGACTAGAGGAGGGCACCTTCATCCTACTCCTCAAAGAATCCACACTGTGGTATTTCTAGGACAATGAGCATTACCAAGTCAAAAATAACCAAGGAAACAAGGTAATAAAAAAACAAGAACCAGAACAAATACCAGACTCCAAGAACAAATCTACAAAGACTTCCGATAATTATTAGAGATTACAAACTCTTTGTTTAAAATTTTGAAGAAATAAAAAGTAAATCTAGAATGTCTACAAGAAATAAAAAATTTTAATTATGAGTTCATCAGCAGGTTAGAAAAGCCATTAGAATTGGTAACCTGGAACAGAGGTCAGAGGAAATTATAGAAAGAACAGAGAAACATAAAAACGGAATATACAGAAGGACAAAAGGTCTAACTTAAGATTCATTAGCGTTACAGAGGACAGGAATGAGACACAGGCCATTATCTGAGGGGAATAACAAAAACACCAATCTACAAATTCAAGAAGGCAAACAGAATTAAATTCAAAATAGCAATTCCAGAAAACAAGTAAAACTTTAAAGCAGATTCATTACCTTGAAAGGAATAGTATTTAAACTAATAGGAGACTGCTCAACATCACCAATATAAGCCAAAAGAGAGTAAAACATCATCTTCCACGTGGGGAAAGAATTTAATTGCAAAGCTTAATAGTTTACATCCAAGGAATATAATCTAAGACTAAGTGGAAATGAGGAAAAATTAACCAAACAAAAACTGAGAGCTATTAACTTTACCTACCACTTAAAACATTGCTTAGGACATATACTATGTGCTTTATCACATCTATGTATGATATACATGATCAGGTTAGACGCCAAAATTTAAAGTTTCAGTGTAAGACATTTACAAAACATTTAAAAATAAGAATATACAATGTTAAAAGATGTGAAAAGAGACCATGCACAGAAACTAAACCAAAGGAAAGCACTTAAGCTAAATACAAGTTTTTAAAAGAACTACAGTAGGTTTTTTACTGGACCCACTCACTGGTTTTCTAGTACTTGGAATTATTTGTATAAACCATGACAACAACAAAACAATAAAAAGAAAAAAGAGGGGGGTGAGTCACAGCTCAATCTTGCTCATGAAAATGACTGCAAAATTAAAATTCTTGAACAAAAGAGCAGGAAACCAAATATGTAATGTATTGAAAAAAAAAAAAAAAAGGAAGGGGGTGATTTATTCCAAGAATGTATGGTCTAATTCACCACATTAATAGATTAAAAGGAAAAATCAGGTGATGATCTTAATACAAGAAAAAATGTCTGACCAAATTCCTATCATTCATGTCTATAAAACAAAAAAAGGGAAAAGATTAAAGTATCAGATAAAAGTGTTTTATATGAGAAAGATAGGCTGCTCTGAACACCAGAAGCATAAACTGGTGATCTATTGATAGCCTTTTACTTGTGATTAGGATATACACAAGCATACCAACCACCATCTCTTCTATTTAGTTTTGTAATAGAAATGCTGGTAAATAAAAAAAGTAAAGATATAGAAGGAAAGAACAGTCATTATTGGCATATAATATCATTATGTATATGGAGACTCCAAAAGGATTCACAGATAAAACATCAGAATTAGTAAGAATGTGTCAGTAAGGTTGTATAGTACAAAAATAAATATGTAAATATCAGTTACCTACAACTGTAGTAATACTAAATGGTGAAAGGCTGAATAATTCCTCCAAATATCAGAAACAAGACAAGGATATCTGCTTTCACTCAACATAATACTGTTTCTAGAATATATAAAGACACTTAAAAGGACACTTTAAAATATAATTCAATTACAAAATGGGCAAAAGACATGAACGATATTTGAACAGGAAATACAGACGGCAAATAAGCACATGAAAAGATGTTCAGCATTATCAATCAATGAGAATATGCAAATCACCACAATGATATATCATTATATTGTTAGTATGACTAAAATAAAAAATGACAACATCAAAAAAAGGCAAGGATGCAAAGAAACTGAAGCGATCACACACTGCTGGTAGAAATACAGTACAACAATAGTTGAAAATAGGCTGGCAGAGTCTCATAAAACTAAACATGCATCTACCAATACAAACAAGCAATTGCACTCTTGGGCATTTATCCCAGAGAAATGAAAGCTTAGTTCATACAGATCTGTACCAGAATGTTTACAGCAGATTTATTCATATACCCCGAAACTGGAAGCAATACAAATGTCCTTCAAAGAATGGGTAAGTTAAACTCTCAGAGATCACACAATGAAGTACTTATTCATCAATAAAATTCAAATACTGATATGTGAAATAACTTATGGTCATTATGCTTACTGAAAGAATGCATCACAAAAGATTTCATACAATTGGTTCTATTTAACAATCTCAAAATAATATAACTACAGACATGGGGAACAGATTAATGGTTGCTCAGAGGCATGATGGGTGAGTGAGAGAGGGTAGCCTGAGACACAGAACCTTTATGAAAGAGAGGGAGAGAAAGAAAAAGAGCACAAAAACCCAAGAAAATTGAATGTTTATAAATTAACGATATTATATCAATGCCAATTTCCTGATTTTGATATTGTCCTACAGTTACATTAAGATACCACACCACTGGAAAAAGATGGATAAATGGTTCACAGGTCTCTATACACTATGTTTGCAACTTTCTGTCCATAACTATTTCAAAATAAATGTGAGAAAAAATCAATTGCATTCATCTGAATAGCAGCAGAAGTTTAAAAATATTATTTACAGTGAAAAGTACAAACTACCTTGGAATCAATCTTAACAAAAGATAGAACAAAAGATGTACTTTTATAGAGAAAAATCAGAAAGCAAACCTAATGAAATGAAGCTATCATGTTCATGGAATGGAAGTCTCAAATACGGCAAAGTTACCAAACTTTCCCACACTGTTTATGGAGTCATACAAATCCCAACCAATTTAATTTTTAAAGAAAGATGACAAATTTATTTTAAAATTTATAAATACAAAAGTCCAAGTATATCAAGATACTTAGAGAAGAGAAACACAGAGCAGGGATTAATCTATCAGATGTTTAAAAGCCACTGTAAAGCTAAAGTAATTTACATGATGTAGTACTTACTGGTACTGAAAAAGATCAGTGGGAAATATTAGGCAGCTTAGAAACATACCCACACAACATCAAACAATATATTAAAATAGTTGCAGGGCACATCAGTAAAATAAAAAAAAAATTAAAATTTCTGAGTATCAATATTTTAACAACATTGTCTTCCAATTCAGTAACACAAGCTATCTTCATTTATTTATATTATTTTTTCATCAATATAGTGAACTCTTCAATATATAAAGTCAACTTGTTGGTAAAAGTTTATTCTGAAACCACTTTTTGTTGTTACTGTGAAGGGGACTGTTCTTTTAATTTCCTTTTCAGATACTTCAATTGTTAGTGTGTAGAAATGTAACTGAATTCTACAAGTTAATTTTGTATCCTGCAATATAACTGAGTTACTAATTCTAAAAGGTTTTTTGAAGGATTGTTAAGGTTTTACAGAGATCACAACATTGCAAACAGATAAATTTTACTTCTTCCTTTCTAAGTTGGATGTCTTCTATTTTGCTTTCTTGTCTAATTGCTCAGGTCAGGGTTTCCAGTACTATGTTAAAGAGAAGTGGTATATGAAGGCTCCAATGCCATATTCATGATCTTAAACTTTGCATTTTTCACCACTGAGAAATGCAAATCAAAACTACAGTGAAGTATCACTTCTTACCTGTTTGGATGGCCACTATCAAAACAAAAGTTAACACGTACTGGCAAGGAAGTAGAGAAATTAGAACACTTGTACATTGTTGGTGGAAATATAAACTGGTGGAGATATTATGGAAAACAGTATGGAGGTTCCTTAAAAAATTAAAATTAGAACAACCTTATGAGCCAACAATCCCAATCTAACATATATAGCCAATAAAATAGAAATTAAGATTTTTTTTGACTGTGGATTAATATATTTTTTTTTAGTTGATCAATTTCCTTTCTCCCTCCCTTTATTTTTTTTCCATTTTTTTTTTATTGTTATTTATGTCTTTTACATTTTGTATTCCCCTTGGGCAGCCCACCACCAATTCACCCGTGATCCATCTCCATGGTCCCCTGTATTCTCCTCTCTTCCATTTTGTGCCCTTATCCTCCCCTCCCCCCACCCCCCCACCACTGAGTGTCTCTTTCCCACCCAGCCTCCCTATAGTCCTGTTGTAAGTGAAACCATTCGATATTTTTCTTTTTCTTTCTGGCTTATTTCACTGAGTATGATTCCCTCTAATTCCATCCATGTCGCTGCAAATTGCATGTGTTTATCTTCTTTCCATGCTGAATAGTACTCCATTGTGTATATGTACCACATCTTCTGGATCCAATCATCTATTTTTGGACATCTGGGTTGCTTCCATACCTT
>PVIJ01016229.1:0-33428 GCA_004024925.1 Scalopus aquaticus
ACACAAAAACACTAATCCGAAAGGATACATGCACCCGTATGTTCATTGCGGCACTATTCACAATAGCAAAGGTATGGAAGCAACCCAGATGTCCAAAAATAGATGATTGGATCCAGAAGATGTGGTACATATACACAATGGAGTACTATTCAGCATGGAAAGAAGATAAACACATGCAATTTGCAGCGACATGGATGAAATTAGAGGGAATCATACTCAGTGAAATAAGCCAGAAAGAAAAAGAAAAATATCGAATGGTTTCACTTATAACAGGACTATAGGGAAACCAAACAGGAGAGAGACACTCAGCGGGGGGTGGGGGAGGGATAAGGGCACAAAATGGAATAGAAAAGAATACAAGGGACCATGGAGAGGGATCACAGGTGAATTGGTGGTGGGCTACCCAAGGGGAATACAAAATGTAAAAGACATAAATAACAATAAAAACTAAAAAAAAAAAAGAAAACAAATAAAAACAAAGTGCAACATGGCCTCTAACAAAATATCATCTTGTCCCAAGTTAGTTCTTTTATGGGGATAGCTATTTCTTGTTAAAGATCATTTTCTAAAAGAGAAGAGATAAGAGCAGTATTAAGGGTTAATGTAGAAAGAATATTAGGGAGCCAACAAGAGATAGCTATGATTTATGAATTCTATGGTACAGATTATAAGAAATCTGTGCTTCATGGTGTTGTCTTTTCTGGATTATGGTGATCAGGGTATAGAAGGATAATTCAGACAATGAAAGTAATAGATGGATGGGAAAACTATACTAGGGATAAGGCTGGTGGGCCGAGACAATTTCAGGGTGGGTAAAGGGTGGTCCTGAAATAGCCAACTGTGGAGATCAAGTCACGAAGAATCCAGCTGGCCCCAACAGTCCAAACACCATATGCTGAATCATGAGTGTAGCTGAAAATTAAGGTAGGGAGAAAAAAATACATTTCATGAAAGTGGGGAAATTACAGATGAATTCTGATATTTTTTGGATCAACACAGCAAAACTAACCTTTATATAATTCAAGTTTCACAATACCACAATTTTCCAAGTTTTAAAGCTATGAATAACTATAAAAAGGTGCAAGATGACAGAAAATTAAAATTGATACCTGAAGAATCTGGTCTCCAGCAAGGAGTCTTCCATCTCGGGCGATTATCCCATCCCGATAAACTTCCTGGATGACAATGTTAATCAGCGGTGTTTCATTGCCACCGACAATGCTAATTCCTAACTGAATATAAGGGTTAGACCGGTGAATTTCAATCGTGGTAATTTCGCCTTCTGGTAAACTAAGTGGTTGTTGAGTGCCTGTCAAGTTAAAAATGAGAGACAAAAAGACATGGAAAGAAAAACGTTTCATATTTTGATTATCTTTAGGTAAATAAGTCATCTTCTATTAATAGGTGATAAATTAAAACGCAACATCACCAAATAGAAACAGAATGACCAAAAATATTTGTTAAGATTTATCTAAACATTTCCTCTTACAAAGGTGATTAGCAAATAATCAAGAAATAGCTATTGTGCATCAAATTACTGAGGAGACACAATAATCTGATAAAGAATTAAAAAGACTAACTCTGTGGTATATAATCACCATTGGTGCCAAGAAATAGTCACATCAAGCTCTAAAAACAGTGGAGTCTTGAATTGAGCCTGAGGAAAAGGTTGTTACTGTGACAGACACATTCCTAGGGTAAAATTTGGAATTTGTAAGAGAAAATGATATTTAAAAGCAAATACCAGGTCAACTATCAAGATATAGCCCAAATCAACGACTACAGGCTTTCTGTTCATTTCCTAGTGGGCTGTATAGTTAGCTTAGTGGCTACTACCAGAGGAGTAAATGGTCAGAAGCATGATCTTGGAGTCTGATATACACCCAGCCACTGCCTGGATGTCCAAACTTGACCAACAGTCTGTCAAGGCTTGGTATTCTCGGTTGTTACAAAGAAATCTCCTAATACTGTTACAAGTATTTAATCAGTTTATGTGTGGAAAGTGGTTGGCACAGAGCCTGACAGGGTGAGCACATAATCTGAGGTATTGCTTT
This sequence comes from Scalopus aquaticus, assembly GCA_004024925.1. NCBI lineage: Eukaryota > Metazoa > Chordata > Mammalia > Eulipotyphla > Talpidae > Scalopus > Scalopus aquaticus. The sequence continues at coordinate 2,055 of PVIJ01016229.1, forward strand.
TGCTGTTTTGTTGTGATATTGTTAATTTCAGAGTCAAGAAGCAACAGGGTTCTGAACACACAAGCAGTAAGAAGAATGTTAATGCCTAGTGAATTCATGGACTACAGTAGAAGAGGGATGGGGAAAGGGCAACTTCTTCTGAGATAAGCTTCATGCTGTTTCTAAAGTAAAAACTATAGAAATACATTTAAAAGGGTAAATTATGTGGTATGCAAATTGTACCTCAATAAATTAATATTATTTTTAAAAGATTTATTTATTTATGCATACAAGCTGGGGTACAGGCCAGAGGTGTGGGGCGGCGACAGGGTTCACCAGAGACAGAGTGGGGAGCAGAACAGGCAGATCGACGGAAATACACTGCTGAGGGGAGCAGCCGGCAAGGCAGGAGAGGTCTGCCATGCCATGTTGGAATCTCCCCTGCTGGGTGTCCAACACGTGGAGCCCCTACCAACAGTTCCACAGTGCAGTGCTTAACTGCTGTGCCACCACGGAGGCCCAATAAATTAATATTTTTAAAGAGGGCAATTAAAAACCATGTTGGGAGTGTAATAGAGAGTACCGGGGAGGAGAGAAATGCTGATTTGAAAACAGAAATGAAACAGAAAAGAAACTGGGCACATACTGTCAGCCGTGCTGTTCTCCTCGAAGGCAGGATTGTCCAGGCCTGGCTCCTCCCACAAGGGAAGAGATGCAGGGGTCAAGTTTCGCTCGGTGGGCACTGGGCCTGTTCCCAAACAGTCTGCTTCAGGTGGTAAAGTACCTGGGAGATCTATGAGAGTGGGTCCATTTTCATTTTCAAGCTCTGTCTGAGTTTTACTAGTTTTCCTTCTCTCTAGGGCAACTCTCCTATGAGATGCGCCAGGACATCTAGAAAAAAGAACACCAAGTGGTTTCCAGATGATTTGAAAGGGGAAAAAAAGTGATTAATAGCTTGTACCACAAAAGAATGACAATGGCTTCCATGCAAAAAGCACCTAGAAGCACCCACAGCAGTGTATACTTCTGATTTTAATCTCCATGTACCCTTCCACATAGCAAATTTAAAACAAGTGGTCAGCACAAACAATGGCTGGTATATATCTCACAGAATACTTGAATAAAAAATTTTATTCAGGTTTAACTAGTATGTTAGAAATATATACACCAGTACAGTTGTCTCTATACTGTAAGAATTATACTAGAATTCTGATTACATAATCTTTTGAACAGGTCAACCGGTTTATCCACAGGTGTGGAGTCAGCAGTTTCTTCCACACAAGCCTAAACATTCTGACTTGGCCTTTGAGTGCCATTATGCTTCTACTCTCACGGCCAGTGTTGCAGATTCATTCACTAGCGGGTACCAATATATTTGAAGCTTTATAACTTGCAGGAAAGCACAGCAAAGGCCCAAATAACTTATTTTATGATAGACATGGAAGGAGATAAAAACATACCTCCTGGATAAAATTAGAGTTTCAATAGTGTAATTATACATAGGTTATATAACTCAAAGAATATATTGGAAGTACTTGGGAAACTTACATAAGCACTAAGAAATAAGAGCTTGCTTGTTTAAACAATCAAAAAGGTAGGTACATACTTATTTAAACATTTAAACAAAGTCTTTACACACACAATGTGAAGGTGCCAGTTCTTTTTCATCTACCAACTTGATTAGACAAAGTGACTCACACAGTTTGAAGGGTGGGAGGAGAAGTGGATTAGTAAAGGAGAACCAGACACACATTCCTAGAGCCTAACACCACTGTCTAGACACCACTTACTTTCATATTGGGCTAAGGAGGTAGAGCAAGGTTGGGGAGGGTGAGTGACAGTCTCATGTCTTGGTTTGCAGACCTTTGCTCAATTAAAAATCCAAACATTAAGTCAAAATTATGTATAAGATTAAATTCAATTAAATTTAAAGTTACCTATCATGAACAAACGATTCATTTTAAGTCCTGGATTTCAAGTTCTTGAAAAGGATCATTATGAAATTTCTTTATTCAATATCCTCTCATTCCTTCTTAAGAAGGGGGACAACTGATTTTGCTTTCTGCATTGTTAAGTGGCATTCTAGGGAATTTTCCGGTAAAGACTTGACAAATATTTTTCAAAATTGATCTCTAAAAAATGTTTTTAATCAAACAGATTTCATTAGAAATGTTTTTAAAATATTTTTTTTCAATCAAAACAATGAGACAAAAACAAAAGACAGGTAAAGATTTAATTTTCAAAATCCGTATCATACACAAATATCTACACGAGAAATAGCTAGCCTTCAATGAAAAAAAATGAACAAGCAACAGGAAATGATGAGAAAATAATAAATAGGATGTGAACACAGAGTGTGAAAATTAGCCTAGGTAATCACAAAAAAACCTACAAACTAAATATCTGTAAGGCCTATCCTATAGTTACTAAACATGCAAAAATAAATATAAAAAGGAAAATCTAAAGCTGTTAGGAAGGTGAAGAAACAGGTTTTTACTAAATTCCCAATGAGATACAATAAATTGCTAAGGGGAACAAAATAATATGTCAAAATTCAAAAGTCTTTCTCAAGCATTAGAGGAAAGTTATAGAGAGAACCTCAGCTCCCACCCATATTTAAACATGATAGACCACCTGTGTAGTCTGAGGTAGAACAACTAAACAGAAGGAGACTATGAGACAAAGATTTCAGACTAATGAAGAGATACAAGAGTGCCAAAAAGAAAAAGTGCCAATATAGGGGCCTCCCTGGTGGCGCAGCGGTTAAGCGCTGTGCTGTGGAGCTGTCGGCAGCAGCGACGCGAGTTCGATGCCCGGCCGGGGAGAATACCACATGGTGTGGCAGACCTCTCCTGCCTCGCCCGCTGCTCCCCTCAGCAGTGTATTTCTGATCTGCCTGTTCTGCTACCCGCTCTGTCTCTGGTGAACCCTCTCGCCACCCCACACTTCTGGCCTGTACCCCAGCTTGTATGTATAAAATAAAAAATAAATCTTAAAAAAAAAAGTACCAATATAAATACCACAAAAGGGGCAAACAGGACAAGGATCAGAAGGCATTGCTTTGATTTGGCAATGAGAAGGTCTTGGAGATGTTAGAAAGAACACTTTCAGAGATAAGGTCAAAAGCCAAGACTATAATACAAGCGTTTCTGTTAACACAATGCATGTATTCTACAGACACTGTACACTAAAAATTACAGGGTTTAAGAGAAAAAGAAGATTGAGCAGACCATTCAAAATCTGTGCATCTAAGGAAAGGCTGATAATGGGGTCGGGTTTTTTTTTTGGGTGGGTTTGAAAAATGTTCTAAACATTAGATTGCAATGACAGCTGTACTATTCTGTGAATATACTAAAAAAATTCATTAAAATGTGCGCTTTAAAAATGGGTGAGCTTTAAAGCCATTAACCCAGTCAAAACATGGGCAGAAGAGCTCAAAAGTCACTTCTCCAAAGAAGAAAAGCAAATGGCCAACAGATACATGAAAAAATGCTCAACATCACTTATAATCAAGGAAATGCAAATCAAAACCACTATGAGATACCACCTCACACCTGTGAGGATGGCACACATTAAAAATACAGGCAACAACAAATGCTGGAAAGGACGTGGAGAAAAAGGAACTCTTCTACACTGCTGGTGGGAATGCGAACTGGTCCAACCACTATGGAAAGCTGTATGGCGATTCCTCAGACTGCTAAACATGGAACTTCCATATGACACAGCAATCGCACTTTTGGGAATTTACCCAAAGGTCACAAAAACACTAATCCAAGAGGATACATGCACCCGTATGTTCATTGCGGAACTGTTCACAATAGCAAAGGTATGGAAGCAACCCAGATGTCCAAAAACAGATGACTGGATCAAGAAGATGTGGTACATATACACAATGGAATACTATTCAGCATGGAAAGAAGATAAACACATGCAATTTGCAGCGACATGGATGGAATTAGAGGGGATCATACTCAGTGAAATAAGCCCGAAAGAAAAGGAAAAATATCGAATGGTTTCACTTATAACAGGACTATAGGGAGGCCGGGTGGGAGAGAGACACTCAGTGGGGGGCGGGGGGCAGGGGGAGGGGAGGAAAAGGGCACAAAATGGAATAGAAAAGAACACAAGGGACCATGGAGATGGATAACGGGTGAATTGGTAATGGGGTACCCAAGGGGAATACAAAATGTAAAAGACATAAATAACAATAAAAATATATATTATAAAAAAAATGGGTGAGTTTTATGGTCGGTGAAATATATTTCAATAAAGCTATTTTAAAAACATTACTTAGAGACTGAGTAGATGGGAGTTGGCTTGGACAGAGAAAAGTGCAGGATCACAGACATCCCAGAGCCACCATCCCTTAGGTTTCCAAACAATTGGAACTGAAAGAGAAAGTTGACTCTACCATCTCTATTTCACAAGTTTGAAAATTAAGCCAACATCACATAGTTATTCAACTGCTGAGCCAAAATCCAAATAAACTCAAGTTTGATTTCAGAGACTCTTTTCATTATTATCATACCAAATTCATTCTATGGAGTTCTTTTTCTGGGCCTTAGGAAAACATAAATTGAATTTGATACACAAATTTTTGAGCCCAGAAACAAAACGATTGCGTGAAAATGTCTTAACGAACATTAAAAAACAAAAATTGCAAACAACAAAAGTCTATACATCTTTTTAAAGAAAAGTATTTAACAATAACAACACAAACCCCAACTGGTATAGGGATATAACCTGGATTATTCAAGCAGGTAATTCAGTGTAGCATGAGGCTAGCTAAAATAGAGGATATTAAAAATGAATAAAAACAACAGAATAGAAATGCATGCAACATTTAATTAAGATCAGGGTAGGCATGTAATCAGAAAATGATGGTGGCCATGGAGTTCTGAGATAGGGGACTGCCCTTGAAAAGGGTACTGGAGTCCAGAAATAAATCCACAAACATACCAGTGCGTAATCTATGATAAAGCAACTATGATCATACAATGGGGAAAGGATAGTCTCTTAAACATATGGAAAATTGGAAAATTGGAAAGCCACACATAAAAAATGAAGTTGGAACATTTGTTAATCCCATATACAAAAAATAAACTCCAAATGGATTAAGGATTTCGATATAAGGCCTGAAACAATAAAATACATAGAAGAAAACACTGGTGATATATTTCATGACATCAAAGATAAAGATATTTTTTGTGACTTTATGTTACAGCAAGGGAAATAAAAATAAAAAGAAATGATTTGGATTAGCTAAAAAGCTTTTATACAGCAAAGTAAAATAAAAGATAATTAAAAAGTCACCATATTCAATGGGAGAAAATATTTACACAATATATAACTGATAAAGAACTAACATTCAAGATATATAAAAATAATTCAAGAATTAAAAAAAAAACAATTAATAAATGGGCAGCACATATACACAGACAATTCACCAAAGGAGGATATCCAGGCCAACAGACATTAAAAAAGTGTTCACTATCACTACTAGTAAGAAAGAAGCAGGTTAAAACCAGTGAAATACCATTTCACATCCATGAGAATGGCACATAATAAAAAGATCTCCAACAAGTGCTAGAGAAGATACAGAGAAAGAGGAGCCTTATTACCTTATTGGTAGAATGTCAGTAGCTACAGTCATATTGGAAGGCAACCTTGGTTTACTTTAGAATTCTAAAAATGAAAATATCGTATGACCCAGCAATCTCACTCTTGGGCATCTATCCAGCGAATATCAGATCATCAACACAAAAATCCCTGAGTTCCACAATATTCACAAGCAGTATCATTTACAATAGCTAGGAAATGGAAGTAGCCTACATAGCCATTAATGGACAACTGGATCAAAAAGAGGTGGTATATCTAAACTAGGGAGTACTATTTAGTCATAAGAAAGGATAAAGTACAACCATTTTCAGCAAAATGGAGGGAGTTTGAAAGAATTATGTGTAGTAAAGCATGTCAATATGATACTAAGAAATACTGGATATTTACACAGCAGACAATTTGATAATGTGAAATACTTTCAAAAACCAGTGGATATCAATAAACACCATCAGGGCTTTCAACTATTCTGGCTCCCTATATGGAAGAAAAATTACATATGAACTAAGCAGAATTACAATGTTAAGTCATTCCCTGACTTAACAATGACTCATATTATTAACAATCTTATGAATAGAAAAGGTGTCAGCATGGAAAAAAACTTCTCTAAAGATTTTATCTATTTTATTAATACATGAACTTTTAACAACAGTGTTAACTATAAGTTTTAAGCATAAAAGAAAAATGATTCTGAAATTTGCCTACTTTATATAGGATACAAATGAACAATTTAGCCAAAAAAAATTAACATTTATGGTATAATTAGCATAAACTTTAAATGTTAAGTTGTTAAGGATGAGACAGGATATGAAGGGAAGAGATGAGGAAGAATGCTTTATAGTTGATAGTACTTGACAGAATTCAGAAAGTAATTACTAACATGTTATAATGCTTACTACAGCATAGAGAATATTTCTTATGGGCTTTATTACCTAGTTCTCCTTCAAAAAGGGCACTTTCCCATTCCTAATGAATTCCTGATTGTTTTACTAACATATAATCAGGTAATCATTAGTAATTTTATTTAGAAACACACTCATCTTTTGTAAACCTTTTTACTTTTTGCTGTACAAGAAAATGTCAGCTGTTCTCAAATCTGAAGCAGAGTTCCTAAAAGTAGAATTTCATCCAAATAAGGTAATTTTAAACTCAAAATTACTGGATTTATGCAAACTACTCCTCACACTAATAAAGAAATTTCTAAATCCTAAAAATTCAAGAACAAAGGCACAAGATAGTCATAACTTTTATACAATGAATCATGGTTGCTAATGCTGAAATTTTCTGAATTTCAATGAAACATCAATTTCTAACAAATGAGTGAGATTGTATACAGTGATCCAACAGTCATAATCAAATTCTATGCCTCAAGAAATCACTTATTGCTACTTCATGTTGCTTTTAAAACAAGACTACAATTTTTTTTAGCTCCTTCTATTATAAAGTGAAATCTATGTCCTTGCTCCTTTAATCAGGGTAGACTGAGACTTTCAAATACAGTTAACAGCATAAGTGATGTCAGGTATCTTCAAAGCTATATCATACAAGGTCAAGGCAGTGTCTGCCTTGTTTACTGGAACACTGAGCACCATATAAGAGAACCTTAAATAGAGGTCACCTCTAGGCTCTTCAGTTGACAAGTCTTAGTTGAGCCTGGGCCTTTATAATCTCCATCAAGGTGCCAGACATGTGAATGAAGACGCCATCTTGAAAATAAATTCTCCTGTTCCAATTGTTGCAGTACCTGGCTTTCAGTTCTTCCCAGCTGTGGCCCAGATATCACATAACAGAGACAAGTCATCCCTGCTGTGCCCTGTCTGAAATCCTGACTCACAGAGCCCATGTGCAGAAGCAAATGCTGGTGGTTTTGTCACTATGTTTAGAGTGGTCAGTTTCTCTGCATTGGATAACCAGAAAATAGCTTAACAATTTAACTGAACAATTGTCAACTTTGGGCAAGGGGTTTCAAAGACTAGTACTGGTACTGACCCTAAGGGAATTTGCAATCCAACAGTAGATTCTAACTAGCTATCAGCTTACAGATACTTATCTGGCACATAGTAAATAAGAAACATTTCTAACTGAATTTCAGAATTTTTAATCAAGAGACTAGAATGTGATTTCTAGACTAGAATTTTTGTTTCCCATTTGAACAGATAATGTGATAAACTAATGTTTTTCTGTTCAAATGGGAAATAAAAATTACATTAAATTATAAAATATACCTTTTTATATCTTTATAATCAATAGTTTATAATAATAATTAGCTGTCACCCACCTTTTCAAATCACACACCTTTATTAATGTACCTTTCACAATACAGGCCTAAGACACTTTGGAAATTGTTAAATTAGTAAACTAATATTAATCAGCATACTTGGAAAATCAATCAACTGGTAACTGTTTAGTTTTTATCAACTGAAAAATGAAACGATAGTTTGTAATTCCCAAGTTTTTAATATTCTCATTATAGTTTGATATGAAATATTTATTAATGATACTTCAACTACATATTAAATTCTTATAACACAATTTAGATAAGTGAACATTCCCAAAAAATTGTGAAATTTATATCTCATTATCAAAATAACTACTAATTGAATTGAGACTTTATTCAGTTCTTCTAGCATCCCATCCTATTATTGATGTTCATAAACAAGTCATAAGAGAAATCTAGCCCTTAAAAAGTAATAATATTACTAATAGGAATAAGACAAGCTTAAATATTCTTCAACCTCAGTCATAACTAATATTGATCTAGACTAGTATAATCAAAGTTGGGTCAATTCCTAGGACTCATCTATCGCATTCAGATTCTTTATCTTCTGGTTACCAAAGAGACAAAAAAAACTTAAGACTATCCGCATTTTCAAAAGTCTATATAATCTACCCTACACTTTTTCTTAGCTTAGATTTCAGTGATTTTTCTAGACATCTTCATGTTTCTGACATTTTAGAAACATCTTATTCTTTCTTGTCTTAATTATTTCTAATGTTACACTCATTTTATGACACTGATATTTAGAAGCAGAAGGAATATGTATATTACTCATGTGTATATAAAACTTTTACTATTCTATAGTAGTAGAGAACATGATTCAACCTGCTATAAAGTCTGCATGGTATACTGGAACAGTAAGTACGATAATTGAGGTTTAAGCCTAACTGTATCATTAACCAGCTCTAAAGCTTGGTGATTCAGTATCCTGATTTATAGTGATTAGATAATTGTTAAATTCTACTTTATGTGTGAGTATAATGACAAACTGTTCTATGCCAGGCTATATTATTATTTCTAAATCCAATGTATTTTACAATACATTGTTTTTCACAGAATCAAGATTACTGCAGATTTATATAGCACAATTGGTTTAACTTGGAAAATTAGAAATCAATACATTTGTTTATGTGATTTTACCTATTTAGGATATAGAGGTATTTTAATCTTTTCCAAGGGTATAATGATTTTAAAGACCATCTATCACTTAATATGTGATAAAACTCACTAAACAATCAGCTAAAAAAAAATAATCTTTTAATAGTAAAACAAAAATCCCTTCTACATGTTTTAAAGTTTTCAGTCTCTAGTTCTTAGTCAATTCAGTCACCAAACAGAATCTTTACAAGATCTTGGCAGACAAAATCATGTATATTCATGTCCATGTTGCAGTAAAACTATCATTTTTACTGGTGGCATAATATCCCACCGAGTTGGTGTACTATCGTTATTTTTACTCCTACTACTGCTAAATAGATTGACTCCAACTGAATGAACAAAATGTACAAAATGTTAGAATGAACATCTTTATATATAATTTTTCCTTCTCTTGAGCTATTTCCTTAGGATAATAAGACAGATAAAAAGATATTTATATTTACAGTTTTTGAAACAAATTGCTTTGCATGAAGCCTGTAATTATATGCTGCTACCCATATAAATATGAAAACTTTATATTATACCAGTGAAAGTATTAATAGGTATTTGGATGGCATTTCCTTACTGAAGTTCTTGTATTCATTTTGATAATGCCAAATACTTATTTGCTGTATCTCTTCTGTATTCTATGTCTATTTATTTATTAATGCCGTTTCTTACCTGTTTTTAAGATGTGCTTCCAGATCACAGCGCTGCATTACATCTTGGCACACTGAAGAAAATGGACATAACACTAATAATTTGTCCAGAAGTTTATGAACTAGAATACTAGACTTCTTACACAATTTAAAATGAAGTCTTTTTCGATCCAGAGGACAGAAATCTTTCTCTTGTAAGAAGTTTCTGAGGCACTTGTAGCAGAATGTATGCCCGCAGGGAGTATCCAGGGGCTGCAACAGAGGCTGAAGGCAAATATGGCAGACCAGGTCATCATCCACTTCATTCTGGTAATTGTACAAATGGTTTTCTTTTGTCCAGTGCTGCTGACCACATTCAAAACACAGAGGATTGAAAGAGGAGGAGGAGGTCTGTTCCACAGATATCATCTCATCACTTGTTGTTCCCATTTTGAATCAGCTGAACAGTTTCTGTATCTTCATATGTTAGACTCACTTAAGGTTTTACTTTCCTTTAATAGACAATGATGTATTGAACTAAAACCAAGGCCTGTTTTACTAGATAAACAAAACAAATGAAAAAAGTAATTAATATCAATCAAGATAGGCTAAAATATTACCAGTTAACTTCCTTTTTAGTGAAAAATTAACAATGAAATCAGGTCATAAGTCATAAAAACATAAAATGAAATTAACTTGTGAGTTGGCTAAGAAGACCCACATTCCCAAATTCTTAATGAAAAAAGAACCTGTGATTATAAACAAAGATGTTATATATTACATGGTATAACATAAAAATAATCAATTTGTTTTACTAACCGAAATCCTCACAAATTTCCCTACTCAATGGTAGTTTTAAAGCCAACTAATTTACATAGTGTGCTACTAGTGCAATTTGTGTGTATTATGGAACACATTTGCATTTGTCAGCCCCCAGTCAGGGTTCTTTGCTTCTGACTGATTTTATGAATTTAGAGTTCTGTAACAATGTAGTGCTTGAAATTTAGTCTCAAGGATTTCTGTGCCTGTTTTGTGGTGGTGGTGGTGGTGAGGGTTTATGTACACTATATTTAGAAAAAAACCAGATTTCCAAATATGCATGACAAATATTTTGTATAACAGATTACAGAAAGATAAATCCTCATAGCTCATATAAATGACATTTGTGCAAACTCCATAAAGGGTGATACTATTTTATGCCATTAGAAGAAAAAACCTGCTTCAATTAAACAGATGTGCTACAAATTTCAATTTCATATCATATTATTCCATACTTCCATTTGGTCTTGTTCACTCAGAGCAGCAATATGTGTGTAAGTGTGTTTATGTGTGTGGGTCTCTTCTCCAACACAAAACTCTTGTAACAGCCTCCCCCAGTTCAGTGCAAGTCTAGCAAGAAATGCTCCTCTCATACAAGTATTTCCATATTTCTGCTGCTGCCACCACCAGGGGTTAAAAATCAGCTTCAAAGGCAGCAGCTGACCATGTTCATTCTTCTGTAAATATTTAGTCCCTAGTATGTGCCAACCATGGAACAAGGTTAGCGGAGAGTTAAGGAAACCCATTATTAAAATTCAATGTAATAAGTACTCTAAGAAAGTTCATGCAAAGGGATGCTTTATGAATATAAAGATGAGAACAGCATCTAACTCAGTTTGGCTATGTGCCCAGAAATCCTTCCAAAAGAGGGGAAAACATGAAGTGCTACATTGCAATGGTAAGCATTAACCAGAAAAATGGACAAGGGCATCTTGAACTAAGTCACAGGGCTTGAGAGTACCTGGTACATTCAGGAACTATGATGCAGGTCAAAGTATCTGAAGCAAAGAAAATGTACAAATTACATTATAAATTACAGGAATTATAAAGATTAATGTCCACAAGATATAAAGAGTAGGACACCCTGTTAATGCTACACACATTTGTTTCAAAGAGAAAATCCTTCTCTGATCACACATACGGATTTGCTATTTTACTTACTTGGGAGAATTTACTAGAAAAACAGCATTTGCTTCTAAAAGATTTAACAAGAAATGCCATGAATTATGGGGGCTGAGGGAGACAAGAATCAGATGGGATGGCTGGTCTCAGATAAACTATGCTATACATTTTTAAAAACTACTTAGTAAATTTACAGTAATAATCCGTGATTTAAACTCCTATTAGTACCAACATTAACAAACAAACACTTTCTGTATTTTTTTAACTCATGGGGCTTGTAATCTTCACCCACTGAGCATCGTAACTTTTTAAATTAGTGCAAGGTATATGAGATTAAGGAGATAAACATGGTTTATCTCAGTCAGACAGATTGAGTCAACCTTGGTATTTTAATATAGAATGTCTTAGACTCTTGTTTCCTACTCAGTTAACAAAATTCACACATCCTTTGCTCTTCTTTGTCATACTGTTTAATTTTTCTTTTCCTCAAAGAAACATACTGTAATTCTAGCCTCCTATACAATGACTACAAAAGCACTTCCTTTAAGACTTTTATTTTAGCTATTTTTTAAAAATCTCATAAAACATTTAGGTGTTTCATTTTATCACAAAATCTTTTCATGAGGAAAAACATGTTCCCATTTAAAATACCAAGTAACAACTGCATATCTCTGAAATACTTCTATATTACCATGAAACATTAAATGAAAAATTATCATTACTTAGTAGATCACTAACACATACATATAAATATTGATTAAAGAACTTCAAGGTCTATAGCATAAAGCAGGCATGGACCTGTGTCCTGGGGCTATTCAGTGAAGTTTCAGATTTTAGCTCTGTCACTAGTTTCATGACCTTACTAAAATGTCTGAATCTGTTTCCTTCTTAAATATAAAATGGGGGTAATAACATGGCCTCTCTCAAAGGGTTGATAAAGAATATTTAGATATATTTAATATACATGTAAGATACATATATTTAAGTCATATATATATATCACATATATATATTTATGGCTTAAAACAGTGCCTGGCACATGGGTACTATGTGTTAGCTATTATTACTTTTAATACTATTACTATTATTAAAAATAAAAGTTCAGACAGATTTTATGCTTTGCCCAAAGCCATACAATTTTAATCACTTAGTGAGAGAGAAGGAAGATAAACTCAATTTTTTATTGCTTCAAAATAACCCATAGTAAATTAGTTAGTTATAAGAAGAAAGGTATCACGTGAAAGACGTAATATATAAGTTTTTTTTTCCCCATGATTATTTATTTTTGCATACAAGCTGGGGTGCTGGCCAGAGGTGTGGGGCGGTGAGAGGGTTCACCAGAGACAGAGTGGGGAGCAGAACAGGCAGATTGACTGAAATACACTGCTGAGGGGGGCAGCGGGCAGGGCAGGAGAGGTCTGCTGCACCATGTGGGAATCTCCCCAGCAGGGCACTGAACTCGTGCTGCAGCTGCCAACAGCTCCAACAGCTGCCAACAGATCCACAGCGCTGTGCTTAACCCGCTGCGCCACCAGGTAGGCCCTAATATATAAGTTTTCTAAGGACAAAGGCAGTATGATGCTGTTTTTCCAATTCCCATTTCCACCCTTCTGTTCCCAATCCAGACAGATGATTTTGTTTTCATTTTGTGTGCAAGTCCACTAAGACACCTTACACTACTTCTACATTGTTGTTTCTCACTGAACAACTAGCTCTATAAGAGCTGGACTTCTCACAAGGGTAAAGCTCAATGAATGTTGAATGACCAAATGGTTGACAATAAGTTTGCACATTCTTGTTAGATATGCAAGCTTAGATAACCAGAAATATATCAATGTATACAGGAGAATATATAAAATTTTGATTTCACAGTCCAGGAGCACAGTTTAAAATATCAAAATACAAGTTAAATAAATAATATTTCCAAAATATAAAAATAAAATGGAGCATAACGTGTGTCTTTGCAAACTACACTGTTTTAACAGTTCAGGAACAGCAGAGAGGTAGGAGCTAATAAACTGGGAATATAACATTTTCAGTGAAAAGGGAGTTATTAGACATTGCTGACTACATAACTCCAGTTATGATTAACATGCTTGCTCTTTTGGTTTATGGCAAAATAATATCCTACTACATCATAAAGACTCTCAGAAATAACAGTTTTTCACAGCCCATTTGCAGGCTTCAAAACTATATCCTATTTAGAATATTTCTCATGACATTATTTTTAATTCAGATTGAAAGAGTCTTCACTGGTCCTAACCTGGGAGATTCAGCCCGGGAAAAAAGATGATGAGCTAAGGATTAACACCAAAGTACCCTTACATGGGAAACATGTATGATTCCTTGTCTCATCAATGCCAAGGCTAAGAATACCCTTTCTCCTGTGTCCTCCTGGCAAACTTCCTCTCACTCCTTACATCTCAACTCAAACTCTATCTCCTCTGTTAAACATAGTCTCATTCCTACTCTTAGGTACATCTTCCTTTCCTTATGTTCCTGCTACTTACATAGACCTTCATTTCAGCAATTTCAATATTTGCAGTCTTGCTTATCTGTCCTCTTCCCTCTTTGAGGGTGAAGATAGTATCTTCTTTACCTCTTATAGTCTCATTTCCTGGTACACACTGAAAAAACTATCCTAAGACTCATACTTAAGTCTGAAATGTATAATACATACAAGTATATAGGAGAAGGCATTATAGATTTATTTGTAGCCCTGAAAAGCAATTAACATGCTGGACCCTGCCCCATGATTGTAATTAATATTCCCCTTGATCGTAAAAAGTCTAAAAAAAAATGGAAACTTTTTTCCACTGTGATGCTATCAGTACAAGAAAATTTTCTTATTGTATATTTTACAAATCAGCTTTGATAGCTGCCTTTGTATAAAAGAGTGATTGCTATAAATTTTACACCTAAAAATCCCCTTATTCTCTCTAGACAAGTTGGGCAATTTCTTAAAAAACTAACATGAAACTACTTATACATAACCAGCAATTGTACTCAGAGGCACTTAATCCAGAGAAATCAAAATTTATGTTCACACAAAAACTGTATAGATTTATTTGTAATGACAAGAAGCTACAAACAACTCAAATGTACTTCAACAGTAAATTATTAAAACTATGATACATCTATACCATAGAATACTACTCAGCAATAAAAAGGAATAATACCCACAATGACCTGGATGAATCAGCACAGGATTAAACTGAGTGAAAAGAGTCAGTTCTAAAAGGTTGTATAGTGTATTATTCCAATTACATCACTGTACTAAAATGATAATGCAATTAATTTAAAGTGCTTAAATATTATTTGTTAGTAAAACAAAACATTGCATGTTAACATTTTTATGTAAAATAACTTCAAAATAAAAACTGTGGTGAGAAGGCATTGTTTTGCATTTTTGCCTCAAATCTGTTTTCAATCTGTTTGAGATCATGTATCAAATATCCTCTGGAACACTCTACTGAATACTTGTGAGAGAGTAAGAGAAAAGGGCAGATATCTTACTATTATTGTGGAAAGAGTTTTGACTGTGAACCCAATAAAAGAGAATAGTGGGTCCTGGGTCACACTTTGCAAACAAGAGGTGCAGAGCACTAAAGGGTAGTACCCATCTTTCACAAGAAGCACCAGTGAATAACCAACAATATTTGAACATTAGAGGAAAACTAAGAAAAGCAAAATGTTCAGATGAACTCATAGTGTAGGAATCTGTATTTCCTGGAATAAGTTCTCTCCCTAGAGCTTTTTTTTTTTTAAAGATTTATTTATTTATGCATTCAAGCTGGGGTACAGGCCAGAGGCGTGGGGAGGCGACAGGGTTCACCAGAGAAAGAGTGGGAAGCAGAACAGGCAGATCGACAGAAATACACTGCTGAGGGAGCAGTAGGCAAGGCAGGAGAGATCTGCTGTGCCATGTGGAAATCTCCCTGGCCGGGCGTCGAACTTGTGTCGCCTCTGCCAATAGCTCCACAGTGCAGCGCTTAATCGCTACGCCACCAGGGAGGCCCCTCTCCCTAGAGCCTTTTTCTAGTGAAAGAATCATTGTCCATTTAGCTGTAGAGAAATACTTAGCATATCACACAGGAACTTTTTACACAAATGCTTTCTTAATCAAAACTTATTTCCTATTGCATGTCACTAGAAAAATGATCAAAGATCAGTATCCAACAAATCCACATTTACAATGTAATTCTCTCACTTTTCTATACAAAACTGCAAGCTAGCAGGCGTAACTACTTGTCATCTATCCCTTTAAGCATGTAGGAATATTTGAATATTTGAAAAACTATCTTAAAATTCTTTTAATGCTACTTATAGTTAGATGTACCCAATTTAATAATCTAGAAAATTGGGAAGTTAAGTGAAAAATGCTAGAAGCTATGAAATGCAGGCCCTTAGTTCTATGCCAGCTGGGTAACTGGGTCACTGTACAATTCATTCTTTCATTTACCACATTATGCTATGTCTACTATGTGCTAGCATTTTATATATATTCTGGTGCTTGGTCTCCTTTCTATAAATTATCAGCTTCATGTAAATAGAAATTGATTGCGCCAACACATGCACAGTAGAAGTTTAAATTTAGCCCTAAAATCCTTATTTTTATATATAATACTTATACATTATATTTACCTCTTTGTTCCAACATGTCATTATTTTTTAGTAAGTCTAATAAGCTCTTAAATATTCTTGAAAAAGGAGGTTAAATTGTGGCTAGTAGACAATAAATTCCAACTGTCATTCTACCTTTGGTTGTTCTAATTTTGAACCAGTAAGCCACGATGAAGAAAAAAATGCTAATGCAAAAGGATATAGGTAAAAACTAAATTATCTACCCAATTCCTGCAAGTTCAGAGAGTCATACTAAAGTTATACTTTTACAAGCTATACTAAGTCATGTTATCTTCAAGTAAGTTAAAAAATAGAACTGCTATAAAACTAGCTCAAAAAGGAAATGCACCATATGGAACACTAACCATTTCAGTACAGATATCCACTGCCAATTGGATACCTCTGCCAATTAGGAGAGTCCTCTGTGGAAAGAACTTTATTCCAGGAAAGACAGACTCCTTGGCACATGGATTCTTCTCAACAGCACTCCTCACAAGTGAGCTGAGTTGGGACAATTTCTAATATTTCAGAGAATATCACAATTCACAAGTGTCACACAGTTTTGTAAATGCTGTGGAGAAGGTCATGAGGGGAAATACAGTTCTCATTGCTTTGATTTATTGCATGTTAATAGTTTATTTACTGGATACAATTTAGATGCTTCTCCATGTATATCAAAAGCCAAAGGTTCCTATTTTAATAAGTTAAGTCTATTCTATTCTGTAAGATGAAAACTTTCAGACTTTTAACTCTTGTACATTTAATCATCTGTTTTAAGTGACAAGTTCTTATTTTCAATAAATCTCTAATTTCTCTAATTGTAAATCACAATTCCATCACTAACTCTCAATTATCAAGGGAACAAAGGGACTCAAAGAGCATCAATTTTGGAGTTATAAGCTTGGGTTCAAAATTTGGTTCTGCCTCTCCCTACTAATATAATAATGTGGCATAAAATTCAAACAGATTCAAATCTCAACTTTCTTAGGGTCTCCCTGGTGGTGTAGCACTGTGAAGCTATCCAGAGCCACTGCAGCATGAGTCCCACATGGCACAGCAGACCTCTCCTGTCTTGCCCGCTGCTCCCCTCAGCAGTTATGTTGGTCGATTTGCCTGTTCTGCTCCCCACTCTGTCTCTGGTGAATCCTCTCACCCTCCCCCCACACACTTCTGGCCTACACCCCAGCTTGTATGCATAAATAAATCTTCAAAAAAATAAAATGGAGAAGACTACTTCTCTTTAAAAAAAAAATCTCAACTTTCTCCAGTGTAAAGCAGAAATGGTATCTTGCTTATGACAGATTACTGTGAAGCTAAAAATGCTACAAAGTCAGATAACCATTTGTAAGTCAGAAAGCTTTGTAATATTAACTTACGACTAAATTGGTGAATGTAAAGGATAGTGTAAATCAGAACAGACAAGGTAGATTGCTAGGTTGTCCAAGTTCGTTCCACTAGACTGGTCATCAAGAGGCCTGGATTTGATTCTCACCTCTGTGACTAATGACTAGGCCACAGGCTCAGCACTTCACCTTTCTAGACTGTCTTTACCTAGGTAAATTCTGAAGTTACTTACAGATCCCAAATTCCATGATTCTTAGCAAAACTTTTTCCTTTTCCCAAACAACATTTTTTTTTAAACTGGTATCCAATACTGAGTTTACTATAAAAATGATCTAAATAAAAAGCCCATCACGAAGGATCTGTGTGCTTCTTACTATTCTTTGATCTTCACAGTTCTGGACACTCTGAACACCCCAACCTGAATTATATATTTTCACAGACAAGTGTATATATAAGAAAGTGGAGTTAAATATGTAATTGAACATTTCTCTGTATTTTTATTATGGTAGCATGACTATGTACAATATTATAAGACAAAAGTAAGTTTTTCTACTGTTTCCCAGACAAGGTACTTTTTGGAAGAAAATGTTGTATCTACTTGAAAGACTAGTAGGGTTGGCTTGTTTGCTTTTTTTTCTTGTTAGTAGTGTAAGTAGATGATTTTAGATGGCAGATTCTGCTAAAGTCAACCTGACATTTTTCCATAAAAAACACCTAAAGCTACAAAAAGATCAAACTTTTCAGTCTTATTTCCCTTGAATGCAGAGGAATTAGCAAGACATTGCTATACTGTGATCAAACCTACATAATAAATAAATTAAATCAAACTAAACCACAGACAGGAGAGGTTTTATGGTGGTGGTATTACCAATAATTAAAGACTTGCATACTTCGTTACTCTTAAATATGAGCAAGTTATAAGAAATTTAAATGCTGCAACTTTCGAAGTTAACCAGTGACACCAATAATTAAAAGAAGAGGCATTGTTTAAAATGCCCAATTTGTTCCAGCTCAAACTTTATATATACGATATATAGATGATTATATAGTTGTACTTTATATATAACTGTATATATGATATATCTATAGATGTAGATATATAAGATTAGGGTTAAGAATTATTCACTGTATCTAAAAACATGAAATTCATTTTGATGGAATGGTGAGAGCCAAAGCTTTCTTAAATAATTTCAAGAGAGAACTGGAAGAGAGGAATTAAATCATAGACAATTCTTTTAAAATTACTCAAAATGGGAAAGGGGGAAACCTTGCATTCTGGGAGGAATCAAGACCCAAGGAGGTGCTAGCACACGCTTACCTCCGTTTAACAAAACACTTTTCACCTTCATATGTATAGTTATTACTTTTATCTATATACATCTATAAGATTATTATTTCCTTTATTCTTGCACCTTTCCTCCTGCTTAAAGATACATTTTTTTCCACCTCCTGGGCTTAATATCACATGCCTTTAGCAACTTTTCTCATTTATTGCATCTTTCTTCAACCTCTAACTTTTTCTTCTCTATATAAAAGCTCATGTCTCAAAAATTTCAAAAAAATTTACAATTATTACCTTTCCCCCCACTTTCATCCATGCTTGCAATATTCATTTTCTTACCCAAAGAACTTTCATCTTCATCAGCTTCTGAGATGGGCTTTATTGTGGTCATAAATGTCTACTGCCAAAGCGAATGATCACTTCTCACTTCCAAATTCTACTTTACTTCTCTTCAAAATCATTGATTTCTCTCTCCTTGAAATTTTTTTTCTCCTTTGCCTTAAATTATACCACTCTGCTTTACTTCTCATTCCATTTAGCACTTTCGCGACAGCTACGTAATTAATTCCCCTTTAGGTAAAGTCTGAAAAAGTTAAATTGTTGGGCCAAAACGAAAAAGGAGTTACTGATTTATATTACTAAGCCCCCTCTAGCGGGTAAACAGTGTATTCGTATGCTAATTTCTCCCAAATTGTTCTAATCCTGTTAAAATTTATTTTTAATATTCATCGATCAGAAGTTGAAAATATAAAAGTAACATTTCATTTTTTCTTTAATTTGCATATTTTTGATTCAAGCTAACTTAAATGTATGATTATTAGCCTTATTTCTCTTGTGAAGTGCTTCTCTACATTCTAGGTCCTGTGTTTCTCTTATGAATTGATATGAACTTAATATATTAAGATAACAGTGCTTCATCACATTAAGTACTCCTCCTAAGTATGTTTGCCTTTTCATATCAATTGGCATAACATTTTCATGTAATTGAATATTCAATTTCTCTTTATAGTTCTTCCATTATTATTATCTTCTGCTTCACAACAAAATGAGATAAAAATTTGTTTCTTTTTTCTTCATCTGTATAGGATTATATTAAATTACACTGGTCAACAAATTTTTACAGAAGTCATATTACTGAAATAAAATTAGTCATTTCCTATCAATTTGTATGTGCTCAATACGAACATTCCCGTCAAATTCTAATTTTGGCTCTAATTTTTTTTTTGTAATCTACAATAAATGGATGTTTACATCACGAAATGCATGTCAATCACTGGGCAACAAATTCTTACTGAAATAAAATTAGTCATTTCCTATCAATTTGTATGTGCTCAACACAAATATGACAGTCAAATTCTAATTTCGGCTCTAGTTTTTTTTGTATCTGCAATAAATGGATGTTTACATCATGAAATGCATGCCAATAGTAATAGGCCTATGGTTAATACCTGTAAAAAATCAAGGCATAGACTACTTCTTAGATGTCTTCGCTTGTCTCTTGGACAGCTGTTCAGGAGCATCTCTGGGGAGTGCCCAGCAGTAATCAGCCAGCATTGTAGTGGACCATTTTCCCTGGTATCTTTGTTCCATTGATGCGATATCGTGATGAAAACGTTCGCCATGTTCTTCACTAACAATACCACAGTTTTCAGGGAAGAAATCCAGATGGGAATGAAGGAAGTGGATCTTAGAGACATATTGCAGCCAAGTTTCTGATACAGTATCAGCATGTCTTCTACTAGTTCCTTGTAGTTTTCTGCCCTAACAGTCCCAAGAAAGTTTGTAGACACTAGGCGAAAAGCATTCCATGCTTGTTTCACATCACCCTGTAGCAAGTTGAACCGATCATTTCAATGCAGACGGAATGTTTGAGTAGACTATTCTCGACTTCTTTTGCTTCATTATTCCGCCAGAAAGAGGAGGAACCAAGCAGAAGTAACAGTCTTTTATGTGGTTGCTTGGCTCTCTCCACACCATGGGGACTGCAAACGACATTGATGGTCTTTTGCCATTTAACCACTGTGAAAGCTGTGTTGTACATGTAGCACAGCATATATGTGGGGCCCAAGCCTTGTCTTGGCCACCAACCTTGCATCCGAAGTAAAGATGATAAGCCTTCTTCACTAGAGAAGTGATACTTTTCTTCTGGTTGGCAAATGTCACCTCCCCGCAAACAGCAGAAATTGTCCATGCTATTGACACACTTTTGAGGCATTACTGTTCTGTATTGTTCTTAAATGGATAAAATAATAACAGTGCTATGGAACAGTGTCTTCAACTGTCTCGCACAAAGTCTGAAATATTTTCAATGCTCAACCTTTCTGACAGGGCTTTATATAGTGCACTGCTGACATCAGCTTACTTCAGCAGCCGCCTGGCAGTAGTTGTGCATTGCATCAGAAAATGATGCAATCAACTCTGGATGATGTGTGCTTGATGGTATTATGCAATGCGATGCAATATTACATCATTCTAGGCTGATTTAGGATGTTGTTGCAGTCCTACTGGCTACATTTACACGGTGAAACATATAAAATGAATTATGTGAAATATCTTCAAAATGAGAGCTAATAAAAAATTTTGGGGCCTCCCTGGTGGCGCAGCAGTTAGGCGCTGCGCTGTGGAGCTGTCGGCAGTGGTCACGCGAGTTCGACGCCCGGCTGAGGAGATTCCCACATGGTGCAGCAGACCTCTCCTGCCTTGCCCGCTGCTCCCCTCAGAAGTGTGTTTCTGTGATCTGCCTGTTATGCTCCCCACTCTGTCTCTGGTGAACCCTGTCGCCTCCCCACGCCTCTGGTCTGTATCCCGACTTGTATGCATAAATAAATAAATAAATCTTAAAAAAAAATATTCATGTTCAGCACACCAAGATATTACAGATTAGGGCCTTTTTAAGTCAGTAATGATCTCACTGTTGACCAGTGTTTTCACTCTATTCTGACTGACAAGTAGTATGAGTACAGATTTTTTTTCCCCCAATAGTTTAATAATTGCCCTAGTTCCAGTATATATGACTTATACTTATGTTTAAAATGTCTGTCATTATTTCGCTTTAATGATCCTACTAGGGTCTAAGATACAGTAATCTTAATGGCACTTGCGTACTCCTAGAATCTGATAACCAGAACGAGAGAATATGTGCCGCATGTTCCACATTTAGGCACCAAGCTTCTCGAGTCACCCTGCATCATGTGTTACCTTTTGCCTCTTTCCTCCATTCTCACCACAACTCTCAAATGTAGGCAGGTTTCAGTTATTTGTTGTACCTGCTCTTTTAGTAGACACGCAAAAGTTTTTCCAGTCCTGCTCCTCTCCTATCCATCCTTCACAACACTAGCATCCCCAAACCAGCAACGTCATTTTCCCTGCTGAATACTTGTCCACAGTCCCAAAGATGTCTATAAAATTAAAGCCAAATTCTTCAGTATGACACTAAACTTTCCAGATCTGGATCCTTCGGTTTTATTTCCTCACTCAATGCTATACATTCCACGCTTTGGCTACACCAAACTACTTTCAGCTTCTTGACCTCAGAATGTACTTCTCTCTGCCTGAAATGCCCTTTCCTACCTTGATAATGACCTGCAGAGCTCCTGTCCACTTAATGGTCAGTTTAAGCAAACCCTCTATTTGGAGCTCTTCTAGATCTACTCAAACATGATCACTGATCCTGTCCCTTACATCATCATTTTATTATTACAGTCATGTGCTCCTCACGGCTGTGGTTAGCAGCTGCTTGTCTGCATGTGTCTTCCCTATACCTGAGCAAAGTCAGGAACCAAATCCGTTATTACGCAAGACACAAAACATAGTTAATAAAAATCTGAAAAATGAAAGAAGAAATGAACAAGTCCTCAACTTCTACCTGCATTACAAAATTCTGATTTTTCTCTAGAATTTTAATTCCCATGGCCTCTGCTGTAATTCAGTTTCTTGTTACTTTTTCATTATCTCCTAACTGCTTCTCATTTCACCTCCCCATCACAAAATGTGATCTCTTAACAAACAATTATGATTCTATCATTTCTCTCCATTAAAAAAAAATGTTTATAGGAGAAAGCCAGGAGTTGTAATAAGACATATCTGTATGTATGTTTTAGACACATCTGCTCTATCCAGATGTTGCTTCAATCCATTCATAAAACACATGCCATATACTACTTTCCTAATGATTGCTAGTCTGTCTCTTACCTCAGTGTTATCTATTTCCTCTTCTTTTTGACTTTAATTCCTCCCTTCTTCCACACCCCCCATATTACTTTCCCTACTCCTCCTTAGATATTTTTCTAAAACAGAAAATACTAGACATAATTTTTTATCTGATGATTTATTATTATAAATATCCATGATTCCTCTACATACAGCAATATAACTGAGTCGTTTTAGCTTTTTTGCCACCTCTCCTAATGTGTTACCTCTCTCTCTCTCCCTCTCTCTCTCTCTCTCTCTCTCTCTCTCTCTCTCTCTCTCTCACACACACACACACACACACACACACACACTTGTAATTTGTTGTTGCTAATCTGCTATAGGTTGAACATTCAGATACCCAAACTTATTAGCAACCACACATTAAAAACAAGTCAACAATGATGCTTAGAAAAAGAACAAAGGGTATAGCTTCAGAACAAGGAATTGGACATAAATATTGATGCTACTAAGTGGCCTTTTCCAAGTATAGTATTTCAGGATTTAGGTGGTTTGTAAAGAATAAACTTTAAATGAGAGTATCTGTGTGGTAACAGATCTAAAACAGTATGAGAATATCTGAATCATAAGCAGTGTTGTAAACTAATGTTACTACTTCAATAAAAATAAATAAATGGGAGTGTGTTATGGGGTAAAAGTGCTAAATGATCAGGGACTCTGGCTGGTCTCAAGAATGACACAGCATAGTTAAGTTACCATAGCTGAGTTTTAACTTTGCAAAATGAAAAATGTAATTTGACCTGTTTTAGATCCTGTCTCAAGAAGGATCAGTTTCAGAAAAATGAGTCACTATATTCCAACACATGGGTGGGTCATTCACAAACCAAAATGTCAACTTCTTAATTTATATAAGAACTGTAATTTAATTTACATAGAAGATTATCTAGTTTTCAATTATTTGGGGACCCCTTTACTCTGGAAGGTGGGGGTGGGAGTAGGGGAAGAGAGGGAGCTATATAGACAATTTCCTTTGATGGTGTATGCTACCAAACATCACCATTCATCTTTTTGATTTCCTTAAAGACTCAGTTCCTGAACTTGTCCTTAATCTTAACTATGGGCTTTGCTGTACTATTATGTGTCTTTACAGATACATTTCTATGAGAAGCTTTTCAAAAGTGGCAATAATTGCCATTAGATATTTCAATGGCTTTATTCCTAATATTAAGAGACATTTAGATTGGGACAATCTAAGAAACAAGAAATTGCGCAATTCTTAACTTCCTATATCGTATTCCTAAATAAAACTCCTACAAACATCTAATGTTCTTGTTGAAAGAACACTTAACATTTAGAATTAAATTATACACACACACACACACACACACACACACACACAAACTAGTATTTGACACAGTAATTTTCCACTCCTCCTACTTTTTGTATGATTACTTCTTTCTTCAAATTTCTCCATTTGAGAGATCTGAATTAGGAATTTTTATTGAAAATATCTATTGCTTAGTAGTCCAATATGAGAATGTGACCTGGAGAAATTCTTTGTTCCCAGAAACTAAATACATGATTTCATCTGAATTAATCTGTAAACTATTACAAAGACACATTTTCAGAAAAAAAACTATATATTAGGGTAGATGTTCAACATGAACTATTTACAATACAAAATAAATTAAGCAGAGCATTTTTCTACAACTATGAGACCCATATCACCTTACGTACTAACTATATTCAGAGTTTATCATAACACCTTAGAAATGTTTCTTTACTCTTTACAACGGCCTACTGACTTTCAACCACTAGGAAACCTAGTTCAGAAAACACGAAAAAATATCCATTTTTCTTAGATCTTAAGAAACATAAAATTTTTAAAATTATATTTTCCTTTACAAAAAAAAATCAAACAATGGAGTCACATAAACAATTATATTATCAACTACCTTATATTTTCAGCATTTCTTGTGATTAAGCACCTCCCAACATAGGTGCTCTGGTGCTGTGTCCTTCTAAGCCATATTTTTGCAGTGACTAGAGAAAAAAAAAAATACATATGAGAAGTGTTGTGATAATGGATTTTGTAAGTATAGATGTTGGGGAGTTAAGTGTATAATATGCAAAATATTATATAATAACTTGTAGTCAGGCTTACTGCAATTGTTTTAAGCATATGAATACTATTTTAAAATAGATGAAATGCTATTAACTACTCAAATGTAAACAGAAAATATTAGTTGTGGTGTGCTTAATTCAAAAGGGCAATAGATGAGTCAGTCGTTATACCATATAATTCACAAGCGCCTTATATAATTAATATCCAATTTCAAAGTTAAAAAAGATTTTAAAAATGACATACTGTGTATATTAACTCCTAGTAAGAGGAAAAATGTTTTAAAAATCAACAACTCACTTACATTAACTCTAATATCTGCTAATCTATTACCTGCCCAGGCAATTACCTTGTGGGGATTAGGGGGAGGTGAACAGAGAGCTGAATATGTTATCATATTCACAAAGCATGTTGATTATCACATAGATGATCAATAATATTTTAAATTAAGTTATTAAATTTGAATTACTGAGCATACAGAAAGGAGAGAAAGAATTTAGCCTAGATCTCCAACTCTAAGCCTTGAGCTTTCAAGTACTGTGTCATACTTATTGCTTTTTTTGGTTGAGACAAGAAACTAGGAGAAAATAAAGGGATCAATATTTATATCAGCACTGTCCAGTGGAATAAGATGTACAGTATAATTTTAAAATTCTAGAGGTTATATTAAGAAAAAAGTTGGCATTAATTTTAATAATATATTTTACTTAATCCAACATTTCCAAAATTATCATGTCATTGTGCAATATTTTAAAAATTAATGTGGTATCTTATAGGCTTTTTCCATATCAAGTCTTTGAAATTCAATGTGTATTTTGTACTTAGAGCACATTTCATTTGGGGCTAGTCACAGTTCAAGTGGTCAAAAATCACATAAGGCCAATGACTAGACTAGTGTATTGGACAGCTATGGAAATCTGCATCTATATGAGGATGAAAAGAATAATTAACAGGAGTAAGAGAGTACCTTCCCTCAAACAACTTACAGTCTAACCAGCAGATAATCATTATTCAATTAAAATACACATGACATGGAGACACATAAACCTAACTGCAGTATTAATGAAAAAAGCCTAAGCAATGCTACTGATTGATACCATGGGTGAGTATCTATGTGTAGGATTCTACCAAAAGCAGATGATAGAAAATCTGACTAAAACAGCTTAAGTGAAAAATAAGATAGGTGTGACTGCACTAGGGACTATCTCTGAATTCTGCTTCCTTTGGATTGGGCTCATGTTCAGCTGTATAAGGCATCTGGTTCACAGCAGTGTTAGGGTCACACAGTCATAACCCTTGTTCAGCTTCTATAATGTTGCCAACAAAAGCCCCAGAATTAGATCCTCCTATTTCTAATGGTTTGATTTGGGTCATGCACCCATCCTGCATCAATCACTGTAGCCAGGGACAGGTGGAACTTTAATGGGCCAGAACTGGGTTACTTCTTTAAGGAGGAGTTGCATCAACTTTTCCAGAAACACACAGAGGGAAAAGTGGATCCCCAAAAAGGAAACTGGGCAGTGTGGCTGGAAGTAAGGTGAATACAATACATGCAGGGCACCCACTCCCCAATAAGTTTACTATTTTAATATTTTACTTTCTTCTCATTCCCAAGTACTATTCTAAGTGCTTGCATATCACGCTGGTTATTCTGTAGCAGCCTACCCATCCAACGTTTAGGGAGGAATCCATAGATATTGCTGATACCATTCCTGGGTCATAAGTGTCTTTTCAGAGCCAGTTATCTATATGGCTTATTTTCATCTAAGCATATTACCTTCCTGCTTTACTTTCCCCTCAAACATCCCAGAAGACTCTTAAGTTTCATTTCCAGCAATTTAACTATTCCCTCATAATTCTATTCACTATCACATGTTAGAAACCGTATTAATTATTTTACAAGCATCATTTCATTTAATCTTTCCAGAAAACCCTTGAAGGAGGTGAAGTAGTTACCATCACCATATTAAAGATAAGGGAAATGAGGCTCAGAGTGGTAAAAACAACTAACTGGAAGTGACTAAGACAGGATTCAAACCCCAGTCATTTAGTTTCAAAGTCCGTGTTGGGTAGTACTGAAATGGAATTTTTTACCACTCCCTCTCTCTCCCCTCTCATTAAAAGAGAAAACAAAAAGGCATTAGATAATATGTACTACAACCCCAGAGAAACTGCACAATTTAAAACTATCTTAGGATATTGCTATTCCGTCCTACTCTTTGAGGTGAAAGCTGGGAAAAGTGTGGTGACTGTCCTAAAGAAATGAGGCAGAATGGTACTTGTCTGTACTCTGACTTGACTTCTCAATTAAGACTGATTTAGTATAGTTAACAGCAAAGATAAATTCTCAAAAATTCCCAGACAGGCACAATTTCACATGTGAAACCAACAAAAATCACCAAAACAAAGTCTATAACAAATCATGTACAAATGGGCCATAAAAAATTCCACTATCAGTTGACATTTTCAAACAATTTATTATGAAAATTTTCAAAGTTTAACATATTTATGGTGAAATGTATCTTACGTGTTTAGTATTAACGTTTTATATATTTGCTTTACCACACAGCTACTCATTCTTCCTTCATGCACTTCCAAGTACACTGTAAAAGCATACTTATTTCTAAATATTACAGCTTGCTCATCACTAACTGAGGTACAATATTTGCTTACATTTTTCTTTTGAGATAAAATTTAAATACAAAAAAGTATACAAACCCTAAGTGTATATTCATGAAGTTTTGACAAATGCACACCCAACTTTCTATTAAGATACAGAACATAATCATCACCCCAGAAAGTTCCCTCATATCCCTTTCCCAATCACTGATTTTTTTTTCCATCAAAGATTAGTTTTGCTTATTCTAGAATATCATATAAGTAGGAACACAGAATACTGTTTCTGGTAAGGCTTCTTTTACTAAGCATGTTTTTGAGATCTATGCATGTTGCGGTATCTATCAGCAATCCCTTTCTTTCCACTGCTCAGCCAGATAAATTTCTTTTTAAAACTGACATACATGAGTACCCCATAGCATCATGCTTCTTACTGATGGACAACTGGACTTTTTCCAGTTTTTGGTGATTATGAATAAAGGTTCCTATAAACATTCCTGCATAAGTCTTTCTGTAAATGTTATGTTTTCATTTATCTTGAGTAAATATCTAATGAGTCACAGGGTAGGAATATGCTCAGTTTTATAGAAAAATTGCCAAAGCTTTCCCAAAGTGGTGCCATTTTACGTTCCTACCAAATATATGTCAGTTCTGATTATTCTTGTCAACATTTGATATTGTCAGTCTTTTCAATTTTAGCTATTTCTTATAAGATTACTATGGCACAAGAATAACTGAGCAGTACATATAAAGGAATACTGAGAAAAATTACAATATTATAATTTTTATGTACAATAAACTTTTATATACAATTTTATAAACATATAAACATCTTTCCCCTTTTTAGAAGTCCTATTATTGAAAATCTCATTTAGTGTCTTAAATAATCATGCAACAAAATATTAGCACTATTCTTAGGAAATTGATGTCAAAATCCTAACTTTTCTTTATATTCATCACTGGTTTACAGTTTAAAAAAAGTTCAAATAATCACTTTGTCCATAATCATATTGACCAGAGAAAACTTCTGGTAATATTACATGTTTACACATCAACAGATAAACCATTTTTTAAAGGTAATATATTTCAGGTAAGATCAACAAACAAATTAGAAGGTGAATGAGTTAAATTTCAAAAAGATCAGAAAATTGAAACAATTTTTGAGCTAATTTAAATCAAGGTACAGAACTATATGTGTTTAAAAACTCTTTAAAGATGAAGTCCTATCATTCACAGGAACATTAATGGGCCTAGAGGGAATTATGCTAAGTAATAAATCAGATAGAGAATGACAAATGGCATATGATTTCACACACATGTGGAAGATAAAGAAATAAAATGAACAAACAAAACAAAATAAAAACTCTTAAGTTACAAGAACAAAGTGGTGTTTACCAGAATAGAAGGGGAATGGGCGTATGGGTAAATTGAGTAAAGGAGGTCAATTGTATGGTGACTGGACTTTTGGTGGTGATCATAATGTAAAAATACAGATGTTGAAATACCTGAACCTATATAATGTTATCAATAACTGTCAGTAAAATTCTTTAATTTATATACATTACATGATATATACATTAGTTTATATGCACAAAATATACATAGGGGAGATATACAAAAAGTTCCTAGGAACAGTCAATTCTGAGGAACTAGTGACTTGGGTGAAAGAGGAATGGAAATGAGACTTACTTTTCATTAAGTATCTAATTGTATAGACTGACTTCTGGTATGGGAGTAAACCATGTTGGGAAGGTATGGAAAAGGAATAAAATAGGAAGAAAGCAGTCATGCCTGGATATTAAAATGTTTAGAATAAAAAGCAAAGCAAACAAATGCAATTTCTATATCAAAATTAAACAATTTTATAGCACCCTAAAATTTGCTTTTTCTTCACTGCTTCATCTGTTTTAAAAATAAACACAAACCTAAATATTAGGCATCATATTTATCTGCAAAGTGACTTCATATCATAAAGATGGGAGAAATGCAGTCACTGATGCATATAAGGATATTTTTAAAGACACATACATACTTTATACCTTATTCTATTCAAAATCACTGAAATGTCCAGTGTAACACATTTCTAAGAATCAATTTAACACACAGGTGTAATAATACCAGCACAGATACAGATACATTTATGTTTTCTTGTATTTACTTCCTCTACTGCAGCCTAAGGGAAATCTGCTATCACATTCTTTGTTTCTAAAAATGTAGCACAACGTCAACTGATGAGTCATGGGTCACACTCCAAATTCTTATGTACCAAAGAAAGCAGGGCACAAAAGTCTTACACATCAATTGTAAAGACTGTCTAATCGGCTAAGTTCTAATTCAAGAGTTCTTTATAAAGTCACATAGATATTAAGTAGTTTTTTGAAAAAATGTGAGAAACTTGAAAATAAAACTACAAATACCACAAAGATGATATAATAATTTTCCTCTCCTAAAAACTAATAGGGTTTTGTTTACCTTAAGCCAGTAGCATTCAGTAGTGCTTACTCAATTTGAGATACTGACAGGTACAAATTCAAATTCCTATAAGCTCAGCAACTCCCAGATTCATGGAAAGTCAAGTTATCTGAGAAATTACTGACCAGACATTTTGTTTAAGGCATCTTAATTCCTCCCACTTTTGCTATTTAGCTATTTCACTCAGTAAGATATCTCCAGAAGAAAATAAGAAGGGAAAGGAACAGAGATGACAAAGTGTTTCCTTTCAGCTGTATTACTTAAGAATTTTTCTAGTGAAGAAGACAAATTAGTAGTTGAAAGGAGAGGAGCTACAGATTTTAGTAACCAGTGTAAGAGTCCACTGAGCTATTACCACATTATCTTATTTTCTTCCTAAGATTTATCATTATCCTTTTCGTTAATTTTTTTAATCTATTTGCTGTTTATCTCTCCTCCTGTCCCTGAATGTAAACGCCATAAAAATGGGGATGCTACTTATTTTGTTATATTATTCTCACCATCTAGAACAGTGTGAGTTAACAGGCATTCAATAAGTATCTAGTGGAGAACAAAGGCACATAATCATGGACCTAGCTATCTCAGGGCCTATACAATCATGAAAATGCTGAAATTTGTTTTCACTTGCGACTGTATATGTGTGGCTTACCAGTTTTCACAATAATAAGAATTTTGCCTTGTCACAAAACTTTCTATGCTTAAATTTCATCATTTAAATTCATATTTGTATTGAAACATGTAATTGTAATGAAACTAATTGGACTCGTCTCAATTCCTGAGAACAAGAACTTCTACAATACACCAAATATCTATAGAGTGGTACATAGCAGAGCTATTTCAATTACTTGCTGAACAATGAATTATTTTAAAAGAATTACAACTGGTGGGATTGATGGTAATTTTTATTTTCTTTGCATCATTTATGATTTCCAAAATTTTCTGTATTATTTATTACTTCTTTAATTAAAAATATTTTTTAGGGCCTCCCTGGTGGCACAACCGTTAAGCGCTGCGCTGTGAAGCTGTCGGCAGCAGCAACACGAGTTCGATGCCTGGCCAGGGAGATTCCCACATGGCTCGGCAGACCTCTCCTGCCTTGCCCGCTGCTCCCTCGGCAGTGTGTTTCTGTCAGTCTACCTGTGCTGCTCCCCACTCTGTCTCTGGTGAACCCTCTCGC
>PVIJ01016230.1:0-33458 GCA_004024925.1 Scalopus aquaticus
GGGGTGGGGCGGGGGGGCGTGTGTGTCTCAGAAAAGTAGCGCCTGGGGCGTGCCGGGGGTCAGGATGGGTCAAGGGCCAAGAGCCCGCTAGGAGAAAGATGAGGGTTTTCCCAGGACAAAAGTAGCGGGGCGGTGGCCGTGTTGAGGGTGTCCAGGGTCCCAGCTCTGAGAAGGTGGGGATCCCAAGAAGTGGAGAGAGGTAACAGGAGGAAGGGGTTCCCAGGTCCAGAGATGGAAACTGGCCGAGACCTGGAGGGGAGAGGGTTTGGAGGGGTCGGTGCCAAGGGGTCTCGCCGGTGCCGGGGCGAGCGGCGAACGGGGTCTGTGCGGTGAGGAGAGGGGTCCGGGCCCGCGCGTACTCACGTCCAGGATGACAGCGGTGCCCCCATGCGGCGAGGCGGGGCGGGGGCCCGGGCCGGGGTCCGCGGCGGGGGCGGCAGGGGCGTCGGGGACCAGCGGCTCCCGGGGCTCGCCCATCCTCGCGCCCACCCAGCGCAGCAGCCCGCCCAGCGCCCGGCCCTGCGGCGGCGGCTCCCGGAGCAGCCTGTGCGCGCCGGCCCTGCACAGGCGCGCCGCCCGCTCGCACATCGCGCCGCGCCCGCCGCCGCCGCCGCCCGGAAGCCCGCCGACCCCCGCCCGGCCCGCGGCCCGCCCCCGCGCGACCCCCTCCCCGGCGCCGCCGCCCGCGCCGCCCGCGCCGCCCCGCCCTCCCTCCCGCTGTCCCCGCGGCCTCGGCCACCGCGGGGACGGGCCGGCGCCAGGGGACGCCTGCGGGGGGAGGGGGGAGGGATCCCCGCCCGGACCCCGAGCCACGTGCCTGTGTCCGCCGTGCCCACCCCCGGCGGCCTATCACGGCGCGGGGAGCTGCCCGCGGGGGCGCGGGGCCTGGGGGCTAGACCCCGTCCGGGCCGCAGAGGCGGCTGCCCAGCTGGCACGGGGCTGGTGGGGGTCTGAGTCCAAGGGAGGTGTCGTCCCTAGGGTATGCCCACCGGGAAAGTCTCTCGCTCGCCCCCGTCCCTGAGGTTCCCCCACCCACCCGTGGGGCCGCTGCTGGGGCCGGAGCGCGGGTGTCCGGCGAGCCCCGAGCGCCCTCTGCAGGCTCATCCAGCTCCGGGCTCGGTGCCCATGTGCTAGCCTCCCTGTCATTCCTGCTGGCACCCACCCTGCTCTCCCTTCAGGACGTCCCCTCCTCATTACACCAGCCCAGAACCATAGCCATCTCTGCCCCCAGATACCCTCTGACACTCCACCATCCACCATCCAAAGTGTTAGTGAAGGAGCACTTGCTGAGTGCCAGGCCTGAGCTAGGGGCCGAGTCCCAATAATGGGCAACAGGCTGGCACTGAGCCTCCTGGAGCTTATATCCAAGTGGGCGGGGCTGGACCCTAGAATGACTCAAATAAAGGAGCAATGAAAACTGAGCTGCTGTGGAGAGATGGTACCTTGGGCACCAGAGGGGGCTGACCCATGACCCAAGGAATTCTCAGAAACTTCTTTGAGGAAGGAGTTTATGCTAAGAGATTGGAAGGAATAAGAGGAGGTAGAGGGAGGAGGGAAAAGTGCCCTGGGCCAGAGACCAGCCTGTGCAAATGTCCTGTGGCACTTGTCATGGTGGGCAGGAGGGACTGAAAGGAGACAGTAGCGGGGAGGAGAGTGGGAGAGCGGCCAGAACGAGGCTGGAGAGGTGGGGGGCAGACACTGGGAAAGCCTTCCTGGCACCCCATTCCTGGCACCCCATTCCTGGCACACATCTACCTTCACAGCTAACCTGTCACCTGCTTACATTCAGCTGCCCCCCACTGGGGGCACCATCCCTTATGTCCCAGGTACCCCAGCTGGTAGACCTACTTGGCCCTATGCATCCCTGCTGGCTCCCAGAGCAGGGTCCCGGAACTCAGGCCCCCTTTGCAAGCATCGAATCCTCAGACATGTGAGTGGAGGCAGGCGCTGGTTTTATTCAGAGCCAATCCTGGGAAGATGGGGCGTGCAGTCCTCCTGGGCGCTCAGCTGGCCCTGGTGACCCTGGCACACACTGGCAGCTTGCCCTCAGCTGCAGTTCTAGGCCCACCCTGGCCTGCAGCTGCTGTTCCCGCTCTGGGCTCTTCTGTGAGCCGTCGGCCAGGGCTCCCCACGTCTCTTCAGCTAAGAGGCCTGTGGCGTGGGCTTGTGCCCCACTATCTCCTGCAGGAGAGGCTTGCTTCCCTTGTAGGGGTGCCCAGCAGGGTGGCGGTGATCTCCCCTTCTCTAGGGTCTGGGTGTGAGGATACTGGGCAGGGGCTAGGGCGGCCTCTGGGCCTCCTTCCGCTGCAGGGAGCTGGCCACGGCCAGGGCGCCGCCCTGCACGAACCGCACAAAGTTGTCCCCGGCCAGCGGCCCCACGGCGTACAGGCCCTCCTGCTGGGCGCTCTGGTAGGTGAAGGGGTGCACATCAATGGGGTTCCTCTTGGCGCTCAGTGGCTGGTCAGGGTCTAGGGCCAGGTTGGCACCGGCGCCAGGGAGGAAGGAGAGGTCGGGGTGGGAGCCGATGAGGACCAGCACCAGAGAGACGCAGAAGCCCTTCTGGAGGCCCTGGGGATTGCAGAACACGGCCTGGCCGCCCTCCTGGCAGAGCAGCAGCCTGTGCTCGGGGAGGCTGCGGTAGCCCTCGTAGGGGCTGGGTGACAGGATGGACTGCTCGCGCATCATCTGGTGCACCTTGTGGTACTCGGGGTACAGCATCTTGGGCAGCTGGTTGAACACCAGGCCGGGGTCGTCCACGGGCCGGCGGAAGGCGTGGATCACGGGGATGCCGTAGTGGCGGGCGTAGAGGACTG
Organism: Scalopus aquaticus; assembly: GCA_004024925.1. Taxonomy (NCBI): domain Eukaryota; kingdom Metazoa; phylum Chordata; class Mammalia; order Eulipotyphla; family Talpidae; genus Scalopus; species Scalopus aquaticus. Next base: position 2,814 of record PVIJ01016230.1, read on the forward strand.
CGTCGGCGGCCGACAGGCCCGCGCCCACGATGAGCACAGGGTCTGAAGTTGGGGTCACGGTGCCCACCCGCCTGGCTGCCTCCAGGGCCGACAGCTCGTGGTGGACGAAGGGCAGGGCCTCCCCAGGGATGCCCAGCCGGGCCGGGCTGTCAGATGTGCCTGTGGCCAAGACCACGTTGCGGGCGTACAGGGAGAAGGGCTTTTGGCTCTGGCCCTCCGTGGTCAGGTAGCCGCGCACCTGGAAGAGGGGACCGGGGTCCTGGGCTCCAGAGCCGCTGGGCTCAGGCACCCTCCACTCCACCGCTGTCACCACGGCGCCCGACAGGAAGTTGCCGCCCAGGCCCTTCTTGGTCACATAGTCCTTGTAGTAGTGAGCGATGTCGCCGGCGGTGGCCCGGCTGTTTCGAAGTCCTCTGGAGGGAAGGACGTCGGGGGTGAGTGTCAGAGCCAGGAGGGGTGTGGGCGTGTTGGGGTGGGGGAGAGCCGGACGGTGACTGTGGCACCACCAGCCGTGGGCACCGGCCACAGGGCTTAGCCCCTGGGTTAACCTCTTCTATAAAGCAGAGGTAATAAGAGCGCCTGGAGGGGGTGGGCTTCACAGGGGGCCCGGATTCAGATCCTGGCTTTGTTTCTTGTGAGCCATGTGCCTGAAACTCTGCCTCAGTTTCCTCACTTGCAGGAGGAGGGTAACGATGGTGACGGTGCCTATTTGCATGGTTGTTGAGAGGGCTGGGTGAGTTGATAGGAATGAAGAACTTAGAAAAGAACCTGCCATACAAGGTAGTATGTGACATATCAGAGTTGCCACTGCTATTATTACCTCAAAAGATTAAATAATGTTCTAGGTAAATACGGTAGGATTCCATTGTCATAAAGTCTCAGAACAGGCAAAATTGATCTGTGGACGCAGAGTCGAGAGTGAGGCTCCCCCTGGGGAGAAGGGGCTGGTGACTGAAAGAGTTTCAGGGGGGCTTCTGGGGGTGGGGACTCTATTTCCTGGTTCTGGTGGCTAGAATGCAGGGGTGTCCGCTTTAAGAAATTTCATCTGCCTGTGCACATAAGGGCCATGTCCAACCCTATATGTAGGCTGCATTTTAGTAAACAAGTGGCTTGAAATCACCAATAACCATGTGGAGCCCTTTTTGTGGTGTCCATCACCACCATCATCACCACTATCACCACCATCACCACCATCATCACCACCATCACCATCACCACCACCATCACCACCACCACCACCATCACCACAGTATCACCACTATTGCCAACACCACCATATCACCACCGTCAACACCATATCACCATCATTATCACCACCAAAACCACCATCACCACAATATCATCACCACCAGCACCTCCACCATATCACCACCATCAACACCATTTCACCACCATCACCATTATCACCACCACCAGCACCATCACCACTATCACTACCATATCACTGCCACCATCACCATCACCGTATCACCACTATCACCACCATCACCACCATATCACCACCATCACCGCCACCACCACCACCATCACCACCACCATATCACCACCATCCACCATCACCACCAACTGCTATTGCCAGCCTTTCTGGGGTGATGACGGCAGGGCCAGTGTTGCCAGTGGTCGAGGTACAGGTTTGTCCTGATCTCAGTGCCTCCCTCTGGTCCCTGTGTGGCCTGGCTGAGTGACTCTCGCCAACTCTGGACACTTGTTAAGGAGAATCTACGCGACTACCACATGACCAGCCGGCATGAGAGCATCCCATGCTACCACGGCCACGCTGGCACCCAGCTCCTTTGTCTCCTACTGAAATGGACACTCTGGGATTTATTTCTGTGGGGTTCTCATTTTTCCTTCTGTTCTATCAAATGCTTTTCAAGGACTGTCCTGGAAATGTTCCCAGGGAATCCAGTTACTTAGGACAGTGGCACATTGGAAAGAGCGGAAGCCCCAGAGTGGGGAGTGGTCCTTCCAGGGCAGGGAGCACCTTTGGGTGGTGTATTCAAGGTCATATTCAAGGGCAAGGCTGGCCTTCCCAGGGGAATCTCATATGGCCATGTCAAAGGACGGCTGCCATTTGCAACGACACGGATGGACCTGGAGGAGGTGACGCTGAGTGAAATAAATCAGGAGAAGGACAAAAACCAATGGTCTCCCTCACTGTGGAATGGGAAGAAGGAAAAAAAACAGACTAAGATTCTAACAACAGAATGGTGTTTCCAGAGAGGAACGAGGGGGAGGGAGGGAGCAGATGAGGCCTATTGGTCGGTGCTGGGTGGTGATTGGACATTTGCTGGTAGGCATGGTCACAAAATGTACCCCTGGAACCAACATAACTGTAAACTCCTGTTACCTCAAAAAAAAAAAAAAAAATCCGGAAATGTCAGGCCAACATAAAAACTGCATAGTCACAACACGAGAAAGAAGGAAAGGATGCGAGCACACACGTGACACGCGCAGCGCTAAATTCAAAAAGCGGAGGAAAAAGGGCATATCTCCAAGTGGAATGGAAGTACCTGTCTGCCTGGAACACATCACAGCACAGGCCTGGATGTCGCCCTACCGAGTTACAGGGACGGGAAGTTTCCGTGTCAAAGAGACAGTGAGCCCCGGAGGGGGAGACGGGTTTGGGGCCAGGGCAGTAGATGGGCTCACTGCTGGGCGGAGCGGGGAGTGGACCTCACAGATTCAGTGACTCTCCTCTCTCCAGGGGTCGGGGGGGGTGCATAGTGCTGGTGCAACTAGAAACAAGTCGGGGCGTGATATCCCGAGATGCACAGCAGCGGGCACAGGTGTGGGGTAGGATGAGCTGTCTTTCTTTCCTCAACTTTCAAGTTTCTGTCGTGTAGTTGTGTTTCCAGTGCAAAAGTGTGAACAAGAGGAAGAGTATCCTATCAACTGACCTAGAAGGAAAAGGACTGTCCAGGCCCAGCTCAGAATCAGGGAGGCCAGAATACTGGGGAGCCTGAGCCAGAGGCACCAGGCATCCCCAAGAGGCTGGCCAGGGAGGCTTGGCCAGCCCAGCTCTGCCACTCATGCCCCTGAGGTCCTGGGCAAGTCCTGCCCGCCCCAAGTCTCGGTCTCCTCCCACCCCCAGAGTAAGAGGACGCCAAGGAGACGATCCTGAGCTTTACTGCTCACTCCTGGGCTCAGCCTGGGGGGCAGGTGTGGGTCTCCCCTCCCCAGCCTGGGCCGGCAGGGCTGCCTCACCTTCTTTTCTTGCACATCCAGTCCTTGACCTGCAGGTCCGGGAGCCCCATCCACTGGCCTCGGCTCAGGGTCACCATGGAACCTTCGATATTCTGTGAGGGGGATGAGCCGTGTGTTCCGGGCCCCGGGTCCCCACCGCGCGGCTGGGGCTGGCGGGGCAAGGGGGAGTGGGCACAGAGGAAGGGGGCACAGAGGAGTCCTGATCCCACATCAGAGGGAACCAGAGAGGGAATCTGGGCAGGTTTGGCCCACCCCGCTGCACGGCCTCGGGGCCCCACTCACATGCCAGGCTCCCCCGGGCAGGTTCCGGCCCAGGACCACGTGGGGGATGGCTCGCTCTTTCTGGAGCTTCCAGGTGAGCACAGACTCCATGGTGCCCCCAAGGTCTGTGTCCGGGCGCAGGAGGGCGTCGAAGAGCAGGGCCACGGGGCTTTGGCACCGGCCTTCCAGGCCTTCTGACAGGTAATCCAGGTCCTGGAGAGGGGCTCAGGTCAGGCGGGCAGCACGCTGTGCGCCGGCCAGTCAGAGGCCTACCTGTCATCTGCCTGCCTGATTCTGCCAAGCCCAGTGTCCCCCCGACTTGCCGGTAGGAACCTTACTGTGCAGGTTCCACCGAGGAGCTAAGCCCAGAAAAGGGATTCTGAAACATGCCTTTTGGACCAAATGCTGTCTGCCAGCTGGGGTGCGCTTGGGGGGGGGACGTGAGCGGCCTCCTGGGGCTTGGAGGGCTGGTCAGCTCCGGGGATGGGGGAGTGGCACTGAAATCCCTCAGGTCCTGGCCCTGCAGGTTGACTGGGTGCCCTGGCCTCACCCTCTAAGCCAGTGGTCCCACCGCACCAGCTGTGGCCTCCGAAATTGTCTCCAGCCTGCCAAAGCTCCCCTGGAGAGCAAAATCGCCCCCAGGTTCAGAAGCATGGGTGAGAGCAGCCGGCGGGACCAGCAGAGGGGGCATTGGCCGGTTTTCTCTTTCACCAGCTCTGGCAGGTATCTCGGTCTCCCTGTGCTATCAGTCAGCACGGCTTTCCACTGCTGTCCCGGGGGGCGGGGAGAGAGTCCCCGCAGGGGCGTGCCCCCGAGAGCCCTGGCCGCGGGAGCCTGGCGCACCTGGTCCAGGATGGAGACCCCTGGCGCCTCGGCCAGCTTTCTCTGCAGCAACGGGTGTGGGTGGACGGCGTCGGGTCTCACGTAGGGGGTGTAGCCCGAGAGCAGGTAGGACAAGCAGATGCCCGAGGGCCCATTGCCTGGGGAGAGAAGGCGGGCGTCAGAGAGAGCAGGCCCCGAGCGCCAGAGAGATCAACCCTAAGGGCTGACCGTGTGCCTGGAGCTGCGCCGCTTCAGCACCCAAACAAGTGGTGGATGGCAGCCAGCACCTGCCGAGGGAATGGAGGCCTGAGCTGCACACATCAGTCCACTGAGCCTTCCCAGTAAGTACAGTCAGGGGTCTGCCAGTCTCCTTTCCTCCGCTTATACTGGAGGAAGTGGGGGGCACAGAGAGGTGAAGTAACCAGTCCACAGTCACACAGCAGCACTAAGGTCACTAGGAGTCGGTCCAGCCATCCCAGAGCCGACAGGCCCACCAGGCAGACAAGTCACATGTTACAGCGCAGACCGCTACTGCCGCATGCGTGCAGGGGGGCATGGGTGCTCAGGAGGGGGCTTACGCCACCCTGGGGGCCGTCTGTTGCCACATCTAAACTGACAGTGCCGCCTCCCTCCGGCTCTCCACGGACAACGAGGCGCGCGGCACCGCCTCTATTCTGGTCAGCCCTTCTCTGCTCTCCTTATTTACCTCGTGCTGTTCGGATTATTACTCGCAAGTCAAATACCATCAGGATGAGACACGCGAATTCCCTGGCGCTCATCTGTGTGGGCCTCCCAGTCCTCCCTGGGGGGCACTGCCCCCATGCTTGCAAAGGTGGGGCAGGAGCCACGTGCTTTGGCGGTGACCCCGCTCGTGGGCACAGAGTGCAGTGCTAGGCCCAGGTGAGTGTGGGCTGGCTCAGGCCTAGAACGGGCCCCCACTCCCCGCTCGCTGGGCAACCTGGGCAGATCCTTGCTCTTGATGGCAGGCGCTGGGCAGGGTTTGGTGGAGTATTTTACACATCACTAAGCAGAGTGCCAGGAACGCAGTGAAGCCTCAAGGGCCAATTTCAAAGACAACTGTAAAGAAAGACCTGGCCTGCCTCCTGACATCTGACCTCTGATCCCCGACCCCCGCTCAGAGCCGCTCCTCATCCTCCACCCTCGACCCCACCCCGCCCCGCCCCGGGTGGCACTCACCGATGATGATGACCCTGTGGGGCTCAGAGCTGCTGGTGCCAAGGTGGTTCTTTCTCCAGTGGCTCATGGCTGAGGCTGGGGGGGCGCTGGGGGCTGGCAGCCAGCCTGGGGCAGAGAGAGCAGGCACTGGGTGTGGCTGGCATTGGCACTGGGTGTGGCTGGAGCAGTTCCCAGGGGGCTTTCTTCGGGCACCATCAATCCCCCAGGGTCTCCATACCTGTTGTCACTGCCCCCCACTGGGTTGGCAGACATGTGGCCCCAGGGGGTGACCGGCTGTGGCCCTCAGGGCAGAGTGCAAGATCCTCCTGAGGCTCTCGGGACGCCGCCCCCACCCCCTTCCCCCGCGCTCACACCCCTTCCTTCCAAGCAGGTTGTCTCCCAGCCAGCTCTGCAGGGACCCCAACCTGCTCTGGGTGCCTGTCTCTGCACTCCCCATCTTAGCAATGGGCAGTAACAACACCTGAAGCTCATGATCTATCTTCCAGGAGGCCAACCTGGGGGCAGGCTCTGCTCAGCCCCCATCCCTGATCCAGCCCTCTGATTTCCCCATATGGTCACCGACTTTGGTGCCACCACCTGGCCCTGGCAGGGTGCTACCCAGCTGCTGACCACCGGCCCACGACTGGACCTCTCTGTGTCTCAGTTTCCTCATCTGTAAATTGGTAATAACGCTCCCTTCCCCGTAGGGTTATTGGGGGACTCAGGGAGGTGATGTGAGATGTGCGGAAATACCTGCGGGCCAGTCTGGGAAAGGCCAGGAGGGCCGCGTCCAAACGCCCTTGGGAAACTGACCGCTCACATCTGCACGCTGGCGCCCCCTGCCGGCTGCATGCGCGAATCACTCCGAGGGACCCGCACGGCAGCATCTGCCCAGCGCGGGAGGCACCGCGGCGTGCTGGGCGCTTTCTGTGCGCGGCATCCGCCACAGTCTTTCTTGTGTATTATTCGGGTCCGCACCCCACTCCAGAGATGCGCACCGGGGGCTCAGGGCGGCCGCACGGGGCGCTAAGCGTCACACAGCTGACTTTTTGAGCGCAGGGTGAGCCCAGGGGGAACTGACTTTCAAAGCCCGGGCTCTGGGCCACTGTGGGGGCTCACTCAGGGTCCCACAAGGAAGGGGTGAGTGGACCCAGGGCCAGACCACCCAGAGGGTCAGGGGGCTGGGCCCAGGGTCACCCGCCTTCAGAATTCTCCCAGAAAAGGCGCAAGTCTGGATTTTTGTGTGCCTTGCCTGATTTGGAAAAGAGGCAACTGTTGTACATTTTTGGAAAATCCTGAGGAGGCCGACAGGAGATGGCGGGTCCAGCGCGGGACCACCCGACTCGTGCAGACAGCCGCCCAGAAGGGCTGGTGAGAGGGTGGGGTGTCGCCCTCACCGTGGCCACACAGACCACAGCACCTTACAGTTTGCCCGGAACTTACCCCTGTGTGATAACATCAGGTCCCCTCAGTGATCTGGAGGGGAGCTGAATCCCCTCCATCCGCAGGGGAGGAAAGTGGGGGCTTGGAGGGCGAAGGGCATGACCAGCACCCCACTCTGGGAGGTAGCATACAGGGGTGTCCCTCATCCCTGCTCTCTCCTGCAGTCCCCTGAAAGCGGCCTTCCTGCCTCAGTGGCAGCCCAGGACCTCCGCCCCTCCTGTCTGGGTACGTCCTGTGTCCCCCAGCTTCTCCCCAAGGGACACTGGGAACTTCAAGGTCTTTTCCATGCCTGGTTCCCCACAGGGGCTGTGCTGTCTGCCTGGAGAGCACATTTTGGGGTGCTGCCACCTCCACCGAAAGCAACAGCAGTAACCGGTGGCTAACATCTCTGGGCTTCGGAGGAGATGCAGGCGCCGCACAGCGCGAACACTGACACAGCCGCTCACGCGGCCCTTGTTTCCCAGGGGTGCTGCAGGTCCTCGGCCACGCTCCCTTGTTACAGACGTGGAAACAGAGGCCGTGAGCATCCCACGGCCCCGCACAGGCTGTGAGCAGCGTGCCCCAGCCTGCCGGGACCCACTGGCCTCCATGGCCCCATTGCCCTGCCCCAGAGCCTCTTCCCAGCCCCCCGACAGCAGGGTGGGGTGACAGATCCTGCCAGGGCTCCCTCCCCTGATCAGGCTAAAAGTCCCTGTTCACTCGCCTGTCCCTTAGGTCGCAGCGCTGCTCCCAGTCGGGAGGGGCAGTGGCCCAGCAGCGACCTGGCACTGGGTGTGTCTGGAGTAGTTCCCAGGGACCCTGCACCCCCCAGGGTCTCCATGCCTGTTGTCGCTGCCCCCAGAAACAGCAGCAGTGTCCTTGCTGGACATTCCCTATGTGTTAGAATCTCCGATCCTCGTGGGGACCCTCTTTACAGATGAGAACACTGCGGCCAAGGAGTTGAGGCCATGGAACCAGCGCAGGAGGAAACGCGTTCGGCCCCCCTGCCCCTGAAGTGAATGTGCAGGGTGCCTGCTCCACCGCCTTAGTGCCCTGTAGCCCTCCCGCCGCCATGAGGATGCACGTGCCGGGGCCCTGGTCCAAGAGCGGGACCAGGACCAGCCCTCATCACATGTGGCGGGACCTGCCAGGCCCAACTTACCACCAGGGCTTTGGGACTCTGAGTCCAGTGCTCGCTCCTGGAAGTCACCAGATGCCACATACATGAGGTCACTGCCCAGAGGCTGATGCAGATGTCACTTCCTGTGTGACAGGACAGCTGTCCCCAAGCCCCGGGCAGCTTAAAGCCCCCACCTTGGAAGGACATGGCAGCCACTGCATGTTGGGAAGAACAGCTACTTCCACTTCCCTCACGCCTGGCTGTTCTGTGGAGATGGGACAGTCAGTTTTTCACATGAGTCCCTCTGGTTGAAGATGTCAAAAAAAAAAAAAAGCCAACATTCAAATTCACAAACTCAAGCAAGCGTCAGAGAAGTGGAAAGAACTGCCCCGGCCAAGGTGCCCCTGGAGTCTGCAGCTTCTGGGCATCTGTGGTCCCTGAGCCGAGGCCGCCCTGAGGCTCCGGACACCTGCCCAGCACCGCTGATGGGCACCGCTGGTGGCCTTTGCTCCTTTGCCTTTGGCGTCACCCCCTCCACCCAGCAGTGTCCTTGACCGCACCCACGGGTGCTGCGCTGTCCCAGGGGATGGCCCGATAACAGGCCTTTGAGAGAGCGACGTGAGGCCGCGGAGGGCTGAGGACAAATCAGCAGCCATTAGTCACCAGGCGAGCCCTGGGCCCAGTGCCTGCCCCAGTGATGATGCTTCACCTGCCACGAAGCCTCCCTCCTGGAGTCCCAGAGCCCCGAGGGCCCCTGACCATTCTGCACCCGCCCCCCATTCTCAGCACACTCGAACCTTCTGTTCTCGAGAAGACAGTTCCTGAGACCCTGGGCACGGACTCCTGAGCGGGAGGGCGGGACCTGTGGCCTCAGGACACTGGCAGCGTGCCTGGGCTGGCCACACCTCTTTCCTGCCAAGAGTGGCATCACGTGGGCCAGGGTGTCTGTGGGCAGCAGGGCAGCTGTGCGACTGAGGGTGCCAGGCACCTGGAAGTAGGCACCAAGGAGAGGCGGAGGATGAAGCTAGGGGTGGGAGAAAATCCTGCCAGGCCCCAGGGGGCCAGGGTACACTTCTGCTCGGGCCCACCTGGGGCCCCTGCCTGGCCACCCTGCCCGGGGCGAGCGCCTCTTCCCCCTCACACCCCCCTAACCGCCCCTTGCCTGGTTCAGGCCACTCACCTTATGGGCAGGGGTTCGGGACACTGGTGAGCCTGGACTAGGTGGGCGCTGGATGGGCCAGGGGGTCACGGTGCCTGCAGGAGCAGGATGCCCATTACCCCGTGGGGATCCCAGAGGCTGAGAGAGGCCAGGGGAAAGTGAGGGTATTTCATGGGTTGGGAAGAGGCGGGCGGTGGGCGGGGCCAGGAAAATCACTTTCATAAGCGTGAGTCAGCAAGGCTGGGATGAATGAACTTGCACAATCTGGGTGGGGGGAGCACTCACTCCGCAGTCCCAGGGCCAGCCTTAAAGGGGCCCCTGCGGGACAGGACCAGGCCAGTCCCAGCCATGGGGCACAGTTGGTGAGCCTGGGTGCCTGGGTCCCCTAAGTGAGCCTTTTTCTTAAGGAGGTGGACATTCCAGGAGTGGAGAAGGAATCCCATCTCTCATTCCACCTGAGTCCACTTGGCATCATCCCACCTTCTCCACGCCTCCCCCCACCTCAATAAAAAGCCCTCTGGCACCAGCCTGCCCCCTTCCTGGGCAAGACACCTCAGTGTTCTCATTTGAACAGTGCGGCTAAGTCTCAGTCCTTGCCTGGGCACGTGTGGTGAGGTGGTGCCGCTGGCCACGCTGCCCAGAAGGAAGCCTCGCCCCTCCCCCGTGCCGCCCTTTCACATTTTCTCAGTGTTCAGGGCTGTGCACCTCATGTTTTACTTTTCTTATTTGATGGTCTCGCTCTCTCTCCCCAAACCAGGCCATGAGCTCAGTGCAGGCAGGAGAGTGTGCCAAACAGGCCAGCAGAGTGGGCATGCAACACAGGAGGGGGAGGGAGGGGAGAAGGCAGGGGCCTGGTAATCCAGGGACCTTTTCTTTCACTGGTGACACTGTGGCCCGGCACCCTCTGGGGCCTGGGCCATCTCTGCCAGACCCTCTGCGGCCGGACCCCGGGGGTGGCAAGAAAGGTGCTGACCTGGTGTGTAAAATTTCAGGGCGGGGGGTTGGGGAGTGCCCCCAACACCCACGGCCAAGACAGTAACGACTTGATGCGATTTAAATAGGAATCAAAATGATGCCCAAGGCCCAGGATCATCAAAATATCAGCATTTCCAACAAAGGCAGCATCCACGAGAACACCCTTCGGAGCCGACCTGGTGCCCAAAGCAAAAAGCAAAACCTGAGCCCTGCCACAGTCTGTAGTTTGGCTCACCTACAGTTGTCAGCATGACTTTGGGTTTTCAAACATGTGGCACGAATGCTCCCCGTGCCTTGATGAGGATTTGCTGCCTCTCTCCTGGTCCTGGCCCCGTTGGCCCCACGGGATGCAGGCCCTGCCCCCAGGCACGTGCAGCACAGACAGAAAGCACGGAACTCAGTGCCCTGCTGTTCCTTTCCGGGACAGAGTGGAGAGAGAGAGAGAGAGAGAGAGAGAGAGAGAGAGAGAACCCCAGGGAGGGGCTGGCAGGGCAGCTGGGGCTGAGTGCACCAAAGGTTTGGGGGCAACATGAAGCGCTGGAGTGAGAAGGAAGCCTCGGGGCACCAGGTCCCAGGGATCACGTGACTGGTCCAGGGTGGCTGCACCCGGCTGCGTTGTGGTGTGTGAGTGGTCCCTAGGCTCAGCCCTATGGTCTGGGCGAACTCAGGCAAAGCACTGCCTCAGAAGCCTCCCCAGCACCCCTGGGGTCATGCGATACAATATGGAGCCCGTGGTGGGGGGCAGCAGGAGGCCCACTGCTCTGGGCGGCTCAGCGCCCCGCTGGCTTCCAGTCCTGCCGCAGGAGTGCTGGGTGACCGTGGGTTGCTGACCTGCCTCTCTGGGCCTCTGTTCCAGATGGGATTTCTCACCATCACTCCCTGGCGTGGGTGTACACCCCCACACGGGGCCTTGCCAGGGTTTGGAACACACGGGGGGGGGGGGGCAGTGACAGCTTGCACTACGGCTTTGCTAGACATACCTCTGGCTCTGGCTGCACCGCTCCCCGGCAGCCGCCTTGCTGCTCCTTCCCCATCCTGGGGCTCTGGTCTGCAACTTCCCAGTATTTTTTGGATGTAAACTGAAGCAGAGAAAGACACCCAGGGTCAGTCTCCCACATGAGTGTCTCAGCCCTTGGGAGGAAAGGCTAAGGCCTGGGGAGGGCCCAGGAAGGAGGGGGGCTTCCTGGACCCCCATATCTGGACCTTGTCTGTCTTTTCTGCCTGACCTGCCCTACCGCCCCTGCCGGCCCTGACCCCTTTTTGGATTTTGAAAATTTGCTGACATGGAGGATTGTGGGAGAGAAGTGGACTTTCTTCCCTGCTGCCTGTTTACCTGCCAGGAGATTATCAGAAAAGAATGTGTTGAATTGCTTCCAGAAAGCTCCACTAAGACAAAGAGAGATAAAGCCGCAGGCAGACTAGGGCCAAAGATTAGACTGAGCTGTGGAGAAGGAAGGAGCTGGGTGGGTCTTTGCAGGTTGACTTTGGGGGACTGACTCTCTTGGACTCCACTGGGTACCCTGATTCCTCTAAAACTGTCCTTTCCCTTTCTTGACCATGAGTTCAGGTGGCTACCTAAGTACCTGAAATCTGAGCCTCTAAATTAAGATGTGTTAAAAGTGAGGCTGCAGATGTAGCAAATAAAGATACAGGTACCCACGTAACTTCAATTTTCAGATAAACAAGAAATCAACTTTTAGGGTAAGTGTAGCCCATGCTATACTTATACTGAAAACCTTTGGGGATATGCTTATACTGAAAACATTTTTCATTATCTGAAATTCACAATTACCTGGGCATCCTGTGTTTCATTTGGCAAATCTAGCAGTAAGTATAAACATTAGATTTCGAAGAGTCAGTACAAAAAAAAAAAACACAGTAAAATCAATAATTTTATATGGATTACATAGAATGAAGATATTGTGGACATCTTGGGTTAAATAGGTAATATTGTTAAAATTGATGTCGCTTATTTCTTTCTGCTTGTTTCGTGTGGTCACTGGAAAGTTTAAACCTATGTGTGCTGCTCTCTTTATGCTTCCACTGGGCCTTGGGCAAGCTCCTTGCCGCACTTATAAATCTGACAATCCTGGGTTCAGGATGGAAAGCCCCACTGTAGTCCAGGAACTCTCAAGCTCCGCCAAGAGACTGGACGGTGTGTGATTTATCTCAGTTTCCCTAGCTGTAAACCACTATGTCCAGGTGTGGCTTGCAAGGTGCAGTTAAAAGGGCTTGGCTTGAGGAGGGTGAGGGGCACCAACACAGCCGCCTGTTCTGCTTGGTGTGACAACCCCCACCCCCACAAGGGTTCTCCCAACCCCCCTGCAAGTGCCTAGGAACTGGGAACTAATGCAAAAGAGGGTAGGGGGAAGTTCAAGGTGCTTCCCTGCACTCCTCTGTCTCTAAGATTCTGGACCATTTGAAGGGGCTGCCTCTGCTCCCCCTCCCACCTTCTTCCTCCTGTCCCTCCTCTCTTCTCCCTTGTGCAGCTCCCATGCCTCTGCCGCTTGCTGGGGTACTCTAGTCCCTGGGAAATGTGGGCAAAATTCTTTATACACAGCCGAGACTCAGAGAGATCAATCTTGAGCCTGAGGACACACAGTATGAGTGGCAGAGCTGGCACTGGAAGCCAGGGCCTGGGCACCTGCAGGAGAAAGGCTGACAACAAACCAAGGAAGCCTTCTTCCTGTCTCAGGCCCAAAGGCGGGCTGGGGGTCACGGTGCCCACTTTACAAGGTGGCAACACTGTAAAGCATCTCCTGGACCGAGGCATTTCATCCCTGTAACGGTCTGCGAGGAAGGTGTGGGTGCTGTTTTTCCACTCTACAGGCGAGAAAGCCAAGGCCTGAAGACATATATCGTGGCAGATGCAGCAGAGCTGAGATGGCGACAGGTTCTGCTGGGTGTCCCACAGGACAAGACAGGGCCCTCCCGGTGCCTGACAGCAGAGCTAATATTTACCCTGTGCCTCTTGTTTACCAAGCACTGTCATCCACCTTATCTCATCGATTCTCTGGACAGCCCAGAGAGGTGGGCAAATATTTTCAATGACAAGTTCAGTTTGCAGATGAAGAAACCCAGAGGGATTTGCCAAGGCCATGTGGCAATGAAGCTGGGGCGGGGAGGTGCAGTGTGTCTGGTGGCTGAGCCCGGCCCCCCAGGGCGATGGTGCGAGCTTTCGGACGCTCTCCCTCCCAGGAAAGAGTGGAGCTCAGCGAGGTTCATGACCAGGAGTCACCACAGACCACTGAAGGAGAGGGTGTCAAAGTTGGGGTGTACCTGGCACCCCACCTGGAGAGAGGGGGGCTCAGGGCCAGAGGGGGAGCATGGCGTAGGAGGAGCAGCTGCGCAGGAGAGGATCTCCTAGCACGTTCTCTGCTTCTTTAGCTCCCACCTGCCCAGCTTCTTTTCCTTGTGGCGCCATCACTTCCAGCTGTGTGGCTCTGGCAGGTGGCTTCACCTCTCAGGGCTTCCATTTCCTTGTCTGTGAGATGTGAATGGATAATGGCTCCTCACCTCCCCCGGTTCATACCTGGGGATCACTTGGGGAGAGTTTCAGGGTACGCTAGAGCTCAGGCCTCATCCCAGAGATTCTGACATCACTGGGCTGGGGCGTGGGGAACATGGGGAGCATCGCTGGAGCCTCCCACATGCATGGGGCAGGGAGCCCCTGGGCTGCTGGAGGGGCTCAGATGCTGTCTAGAAGCCGCCTGGCCCGTGGGGGTGCCCAGCAAAATAGGCCCCCTCCACTGGCACCCTCTTTTTTTGTTTAATTTTTTTGGTATTGATTTATGTATGTTTTACATCATTGTTCATTTTTGTATAATGTTTGCTTTCTTTTCCCAGGTGTAGTCACCCAAGAATTTCCATCACCAGTTCACCCGTGTACCAGGCACCCTCTTTTTATAGCCACATTCTTTAGGAGGTTGCAGGAGTGACAAGAAAAACCTTTCAGGTAGAGCCAGGGCCCTGGGACGCGGGGCTGACTGGCCAACCGGGCCAGGCCTCCCGCGGAGCCCAAAGGCCACCAGCTCCACCGGCGACGGACCTGGAGCCCACCTTCCCGTTCACCACCACTCATGACAGCGGCCTTCCGACTTCAGGGAGGACCTGAGCTCGACCCCCAGGCTGTCCCCCCACCGTTCCCTGGGCTGGAATCCTGTGTGCAGCCCCACCACCCCACCAAGGAACAGCAGCAGCGAACAAGGACGCACCCACCACAGCCTTGACATTCAGAGCAGGCTCCCTCAGTGGCGGGGGCCATGCCGGCGAGAGCACAGGGCGAGGGCGGGGAGCTCGCTGCTGAGCTGAGTCTGACAGGGACAGGGCCGCCGACTGCCCCTGCGCAGAGCCGAGGCCGTGCCCCACCCCCACGTGTGGGCCCGAGGGAGGAACTGGGAAGGAGTCGGGGGCAAAAAAAGGGAACCTGGACAGACTGATTTCTAAGATTCCAATTTCCAAGACCTCTGCATAAGAAGTGATCATCACCACAGGTGAAAACCCCGCGGGGCAGAGCTTTTCTGTGCTTTGGTTCGTTCACGGAGGTATCACCAGAGCCTGGCCGCGACACAGCAGTAGCTGAACAAATATTAATCGAATGAGAGAGCGAATCTTGTTGCTTTCAGGCTTTCCTGATCGACTCTGAAAACATTTCCGAGCAGGGGTGGCCCTGGGCATGCGTGTGCCTGGCATGCCTTCCTGCAGTCATGCCCCAAGACAGTTCTGGAGGCCCTGGGGCACCGCCTCAGAGACCCTTCCTGCAGAGGCAAGTGCGCTGGACTCAGACTCTGGGCCGTGTCTCAGCTCTGGAACTCACTAGCCGCTTGTCCTTGGGCAAGTTACGTTAGCCGAGCCTCAATGTCGTCTATAAACACGGGACAACAGCTGTCCCTCGGAGTGTGTTGCCTGGCACACTGAGGGTCCTCAGTAAATGAGAGCCAGCCTCACCTCTGCTCGCCATCACCCACTTTCTCACTCTGGCCAGTCCATGTGGCTTTGGACCTGCTGATTTTCCAATCATCCAGTCCACAACTCCTGCCCAGATAGCCTCTCGAGAATTGTTTCTCAAAGTAGGGTCCCCAGACCAGCATCACCGGGGAAGCTATCAGAAATGCAGATTCGCAGGCCCTGTCCTAGGCCATCGCATCAGAAATTCTGGGTCTGTGTCTTTACAAGGCTTGCAGGTGGCTCTGTGCTCCCTGAGGGTGAGAATGCCTGCTGTCCACGCCACGCTCAGGGCCCGCCTGTACCCCCACAGACACTGCAGCAGGTGATTTGTCTGACTTGACCATACCAGGGAATCCACACTAAGTCTAGGGCCCTGCTCCCTTCCCCCTACTCACTCCTAACCCGTCAGCAAGTGCCTCAGCACGTGATAGGGCTGAGAGGCGGTTTTGCAGCATTAGAGGAGGCCTGGCTGGCCAGCCCCTCCTCCAAGCCTCCTGGCCTCTGAGCAGGCCTGTGGCCCCTCTACCCAAGGTCATGGCCTTGGGAGCTGGAAGCAGCCCTGAGGCCGAGGCCTTCTCCCTGGCCACCCTGTTGACCCTGGGAGCAGGGGCTTTCTTTGTTTCCTTTCCCCACATGCTGCTAAAAAAAGCCCTGTTTGCCAGGCTGGCTTTCTGGGGCAGGCAGGTCAGTGACCTCATTTGCTATCACATGATAGACTGCTTTCCCCAGAACTGGACGGGGAGCGGCCCCCCCGTAGAAGTCCCAGCCAGAGGGCTTTGGGGCTACGGGTCCTATGCATGTGGGATGCAGGGGTCTGTCCTATCCCCGTGCCTCTCTCTCATAAATGTAGGAGCTGCCAATCAGACCCCATGCATCCCCCAGCCCCCCACTGGACCCCCTCCGGGGGTACCAGCTATCCTCTACCCATCTGGCCCCAAGGAGCTGGCAGGCCTGGCAGACAGGCCCCAGCAGGTGCCGACCTAGAAGAGCCTCACGCCCGTTGCTTCCTGCTCGCCCCATACCTCCTGCCTGGCTTTCCTCCAGTTCTGGGGTTCTGGGCAAACCTCTTGAGATCCATTTTCGATTCTCTGCAGTTCAGACAAAGTGGGGGTATCTGAACCTTGCATTTCCCGGGCCCTATTGTCTGCCCAATTTACTGTACTCAGGAGTTTGCAAGTATATTCTTGGCCCCACAGACCTGACTTCAGCGCCAACTGTCTGAGGTAGAGAGAAGAAAATAAGAGCGCGCTTTGGAGGGAATTGGCAGAGGGGTGTCACAGAAGCCCCTCAAGAGGGAGCACTTTGGCTCAGGGGGCTGGGGACTGTTCGGTAGGGGCAGGGCAGAGGCTCTCTGTGCAGCCCCAGGGTGGGAAGTGGGCAGCTTTGAAGAACTGGGGGAGGGGCGGGAGGAAGCTGAGGAGCTGGCCCAGGCCTTTTCAGGCTGAGCTTGGAGGCTGGAGACAACTGCAGGGGGAGCTTCCCCATGGCTGGCACTGGGGGAGGTGGGGCTGACAGAGTGAACCAGGAGCGGGCAGCTGTGGCAGCTGGTCAGAGCTGGCAGCACCTTAGACCAGGACACTGGCGGTTTGAGTAGGACATGGCGGGGGCCTGGGTCTGTTTTGTATTTGGTGTCGGTGGGATTTGGTGATGGATCAAAACTAGGGAGTGAGTAGCCCTGTCATGTGAGAAGCATCATCTTTCCAAAAGCAAGAGCCCCGATGGACAGCAGGGCCGTTTTGGTGGTGCCCACCCACTGCCCATTTCAAGCTACCATCCGGGCAGACTAGGGAAGAGGCGAGCAAACTGGGGTCTCACCTTGTGAGTGGAGGGGGCCTCGTGACCTAACACGGGGCTGGAGCCTAGGAGGCAGCCATACTCCACCGGAGGGGCAAGGGGTAGGGACGGGCAGTACTGGACTGGGAGGATTACTGGGAAAGAGACAGGTGAGGCAGGGAGCACAAGGGCGAATGTCCGTGTTGAGAGGCCTGTAGACTCCCCAACTGGGCATAGAGGGTTGGGCTGTGGGGACCAAGGGGTTTCTGTTATAGCATATGTGTGGGTGCTGCTGGCAGAGATATTGAAAGCCTGGAATCTGAGAGAAGAGGAGGGGGAAGGGGCAGGAGGGGAGGGAGGATAGAGAAGCTGGAATGGAGCTGAGAGGGTGTCACCCTAATAGCTGGTGTGGGAGCTCCCACCCCCAGGGAGCCTGCTCCTGCTCCTGCTCGGAGCTCAGCAGCACTCAGCAGAGGCCTCGCCCCAGGCCTGCTGACTTCCCCCTTTCAGTTGTGGCCCCAGCCCCTGGACAGGATCTTCTCGCAGTTGAGAGGACCCAGCAGCTCAGCTAGGGGCCAAGGTGGCAGGCGGCTCAGGGGAGGAAGCAGAAGTGGGACCGGCAGCAGGGGGAGGGGTGAATCAGAGAGGACAGAGGGGCTGGGATAAAAACGACACTAATAAGAGCTGTGGTTTAGCACCTCCTACCCAGACGCCCGCCACAGTCACACTCATGGGCCACAGTTACCGACAGCAAGTCAGGGGCTGAGCTGGGCAGGGTGACGGCTGCGGTCACCCCCTTCCGCCCCACAGCCTCCTCCTGATTCTGCCCAATTCCTGCCCGGCACAAGACAGAGTTTTCTTTGTGGGTGTTCTGGAGGAAGTGAGACCTGGTCTCACTTCCTGGTCTCCTTGATACTCCCTGGGGATCCACCTGAACCACAGCTGACTTCTAGTTAGTTGCCATCATTACCACTGCCATCACCTTCATCACCTTCACCGTCGCCATCCTCTTCACCATCCTCTTCATCTGCCACCTCCCTGGATCCTGGGATAACGTGTTGTTCCTTCTCTGTGTTTCCACGCTTCCTCCGCTGACCCCACAGCGCTTGCACCTCTGGGGGGGGAGCAATCCACCGGTGGAGCCGGGACGCAGCGGAGAGTGCTGGGGGAGGGGCTGCCTGTCTGAACGGACAGGATCCCTCCTCGCTCCCAGGGCTGCAGGACCTGACAGGCCCCGGGCTCCTTGGACCGACCGACAGACCGGAGAGGCCGCGTGCAGGGCAGCCTGCCATCTGGCCCCCCATGGCCGCCTGCCCTCTGCAGCGCTAGGTGCTGCCAGCGGGCACAGTCAGGTCCAGGCAGGGCCTGTGATGCTCTGTGTGTTTGGTGCATGGTTCGAGGTGGAGGAGCAGCGCTGCAGAGATGCTGTGACGTGAGCTGGGGCCCGGCCGCTCTCATCTTGGGACAGTCCCCAGCAGGGCAGGCGCCTGTTGGAATGTTGGGCTCCCAGGCGCGAGGCTAGAATGTCAGCACGCTGGGCCTGGCTGCGCTCCCCTTGCTGGACAAAGAGGAGTGCGCCCACATCTTCCCTGGCCAGAGCCAGGCCAGGCGACACAGCAGGCAGGCCCAGTGCCCAGAAAGTCACCACCTCTTGGGGGTGCTATGACAGAGCGGGGATGGGGGGAAGTTTTTACAGGTCAGATGGCTCTTATCCCTGAATCCTAGCAGCGGGGTTCCTAGACCAGCAGTCTCAGCAGTGCCTGGGAACTTAGAAATGCACATTCCTGGGCCCCAGCCCGGCCTCCCTGTCCAGGCAAATCACGCTCTTCCCTTCCCTCTCACACACACGCAGACACCGATGCGTTAGGGTGCCCTATTCTCCCACAATGCCATCTGCTTAGACACTGGTCGTAGCTGGCACAGACCCACGAGACCCACTGCCCCTTTGGCTGCCAATCACTTGCAAGTAGCAGGTCCTAGGTCACCCCCACTTGTGACCAACGTGGCTGCACATCAGAGGCCCCCATGCCCCTCCCCAGGTTCACTGACTTCCAAGAGCGGCTCACAGATCCTTGGAGAAGTTTACTTGTTACTTGCTGCTGACGTACTGCACAGGCTGACCTCATGATCCACACCAACAGCCCTTGAAGAGACATACAGGGGTGTGGGGGAGGTTTCTCCAGCACAAGAGCTTCTGACCCCACCAGGTTGGGGTGCATCACCCTCCTGGCGTGTGTACGGACATATTCACACATCTGGAAGTTCTCCAAGCCCCCTCCCCCTTTAGGCAAGTCTATGGGGGTTTTATTAGGGTGACACCATTGATGATTACCTCTCTGGAGCCCCTCTCCCTTCCCGAGGTTGGGTGGGGATGTGAAAACTTCCAGATTCTAATTATGCTCTTTCTGGTGAGCAGCCCCCACCCTGAAGCTGCCCAGGAGCCCTGCAAGATTGGCCTCCTTAGAATAAAAGATGCTGCTATCACCCAAGAAATGAGAAGGGATTTAGCTCAGGGCCAGAAACTGGACTAAGAGATCAACTACTAGAATATTCAATGCTCCCGGCACCATCGTCAGTTAGGAAATGACAAAGGTTTGAGGAGCTCTGTCCAGGAGCCGGGCATGAAGACCGAAAGATGTTATTTTTTAGTATACCACACCCACCCAGTGGAATCTTGGGGCCGGGGGGTCAGCTGGGATCCCACCAGCCCCCTAAGGGTTTGGACGAAGCCGCCCCAGTCAAGCAGTGCTGACTCCCTAATATACGGGTTGGTGAGGGTCCATCAAGGTCAAGGGTCACTTTCTTTGCATAGAAGGATGTCATCATCACTCTACGAAACGCCAGGGCCCGGTACCCGGCCCACGGGGCTGCTGGGTGGTCAGAGCGCCAGAGAGAGTTCTCAGTTCTCGGAGGGCCGCTGGCCCCCCGCTGGCTGCCTCCTGCGCACTGAGACCAGGTTGTCGCTTGCCCTGGGAGGGGATGCGAGCACAAGGCTTCTCCCACATCAGCTGCTGCCCCTCTGTGCTGCTTGGGTTTCCTGGGATCCCCTCCCTGGGCACTGCCCTGCCAGGAACCCTGGCCAGCTGGACAAAGTGGCAGGAGGTCAGAGGGCAGAGGCGAGAGTAGTCAGGACAGACGTCTCCCACCAGCTGGCCGGGGTGTGGTAGAAAGTCCAGGCAGTGCTTTCCCGGGGTGTGGATTCTCCCACCGAGGTCAGTTTGCAGTTTGCACCGTGCTGGCTCTGAACCAGGCTGGGGAGAGGAAGGGGGGGGGGTCCCACCACAGCGGGGTCCCTGACTGCCCTATCACCACAGGGGGGTCCAGTGCAGACAACTTATCAGGCAAGGTATGGATCATTCTCTTCACTTTGAATATAATTTATTAACTGTCATTTATATGATTTAATTTCTAGCACTTACGTGTTTCATCGCTGGCTCAGCCAAACCTGGAAAATGAGCGACTTGGCTCTGCACGTGGGCACGGGAGGTTCGGGTGCTGCTGTCCACGCCCCTGTGCGGCCAGCTCCACCCCAGGGTTCCTGCTCCCGAGACACGCTCTCCCCCGAGGAACTGGCTCCCTGCTTTGTGGTGCCCTCTCCGCGTCCCCTCAAGGGACACCCCATTAGGGCGGGAGACCACGGAGCAGACGCCCACCCCACTTTGCGCCTGATGACCATTCCTTTCACTTCTGCACCTTGCCTCAGAGTTCGTTGGAAGAAATACTTCCGAGTGGGAAAACGAGAGACCCACGGGGCTGCAGGGTGAGCTGCTCGGAAGGGAAGAAGGTCCTCAGGACGAGGGCCCACACCCCTGGGGTCCCGCCCGCCTCTGTCGTGACCACAGCACTCTCACGTGCATGGCGATGCCTCCGCAGGTCTCTGCGGGAGGGGCGAGCGCGAAGCCTTGCATGACTGCCTGCGGGGCGCGGGGGCCCAAGTGCCAACCAGTAAGACGCTCGCCGGATTCCGGCACCTTCTCACCGCGTAATACTTTGCACTGTTCTTTGGGGAGCGACATGAAAGGTGCCCGGGGATCACCAGTGAAAACAGGGCGTGGGTAGAGTTTGCTTCCAGTGCAGGGAAGGAAGAAAGGAGGGGAGAAAAAGTGGCCAGGGGCCGGGGAGGGGGAGGGGCGAGGAAGGAGCACTGGGTGGGGGGGTGGAGGACTCCACAGGGGTGTGCACCTGGGGGGCTGGGGACAGGCGCTCATCACAAACCCACCTGCACTTCTTACACATGCGCCCTTCCTACACATGCGCCCTTCCCTGTGTTGCTATGAATGGAGGGAATCTCAGCACAAGCGGACCTCGACAGGGGCTTCCCCTGCCCATCTTCATCACCCGGATCCCAGAATGGAGACTGGGCCACCGTCCCCACGGTTGACCGCAGCAGAGGCCCCCCGCCAAGTCCCTGCCGTCTGGGCTCCTGAGGGCAGGAGGTGGGGCCGCCCAAGGGGGCTGGTGGGGGCGCCTGTTTTGTCCAAGGGCTTCCTGACCCTGCTCTGGTTCTGGGGTGAGGGCACTGGCAGTGCCCACGGGAGAGGAAGGAGACGTGGGGCCCTGCCCAGGGCCTCTTGAGGGTGCCGCGCCTGCCTGGTACAGCTGGGGCGCCAGGCAGGCCACCTGCGTGTGGGCGCTCAAAAGGCTGGATTGGCACTTCCCTCGGGTCTGCTGGTGTCCCTGCCGCCCCTCTAGGAGGGCGGGGCTTCTCCCCTGACTCCCAGTGGAGGAGGATGGCTTTACAGCAGCGTTTCCCAAACACGTTGACCACACACCCTTTTTTTCTGGAGTCCTTTGCAGAGGTAGTGTTCCCTGGAACACACTTGGGAAACCCCAAGTTAGACGGTGTAAAAACACCCACTGTCACCTTAAGAGCCAGGAGACCAGAGATTTTGAGTTAGATGGGATGGTTGCGATTCAGAGTACTAGGCTGCCATGGGACCCCAGCACCTCCCTCTCTAACTCCTGAACACCTAGAATAATCTCTCCAGGGTTGAATCCAGAGATGTTGATTTAATTGGTGTGGATTGTGGTGAAGGCACTTAAAGGAGGAATTTTAAAAAATGTCCTCACATGATTCCCATGCACAGCCAGGGCTGAGAAGTCCTAGTTAAAGCCAGGATCAGTGGGAGGGGTAAATGGGTGGGCCATCTGATCTGCATTCTTGGGTCACATTATCAAGGGTATCAGCTACAGAATGTGAAGGGTGATGGTCCTATTTAATTTGACATTGATCAATATATTTGATTCTGAGCCCCAGATCTTAATAGAAACACCTGAAAATTGGAAAATGTTCGAAGAGGAATCTGTAGGCGGGAAGGCCTGTTCTCTGGAGAATTCCATAAACAGCAGGCACTCCTTACAGCTATGGAAACTGAGGTCAGGGCTTGTCATCTGGCACACCTGCCCTCTCCTCTTTCAATTCCAGGAGTGCCCTGGTTTCTCTGGCTACTGCTGAGGAGTTTCCAGGAGAGTCTTATTGGGGTCATACGTTGCAGATGTGCAGTGAGGTAGAGGGGCCTCTGGGAAGGCAGCAGGGTTTATTTCCAACACCCATCAATGATTCTCCAGGGTCACATGGAGAGACCACCAAATTAAAGGCACAGTTCTGCACATTTAGGAGCTCGAGAGAAAGAAGGGCAGGAAGCAGTGTGCGAAGACATGGGGCCCGAATGACGAGGAACAGCCCTGCCCACTGGTCACGGATGGGTTTTTAGCCTGGAAGGGCCTGGAGCTAGAGCTGGAGCTAGAGGCTGAATGATGAAGTTCCCGGAGAGAACAGAGAGGTCTGGATTTAGGGGGAAGACAGGTGGTCAGGGAAGGCCTCTCAAACAAGTGACATTTCTTCCGAGACCTGAAGAAGGGTGGGAACCAGCCATGGGAAGAGCATTCCAGGAAGGGAGAACAGCTCACGCAAAGGGCTTAGGGCTGAGAAGGCCTGGGTGTGTGAGGGCAGCTGCAGGACCCTAGGGCACCGACTACTGGAGGTGAGGAACGGGAATACCACACAGGCCTTTGAGAGGCTGTGAAGTTAGGAAATTGCCTCAGGGGCCATTTCCCAGCTGTGCTGCCTGGAGCAAGTGACTTCACTTCTCACTTTCCTCCAGCTAAGATGGGGATAAAAAGAGCAAACACCCTACAGGACTGGGAAGGATGCAGAGCTCTGGGAATGGTGCGTGCACGCAGTGGCTTCTGTAGCAACGCCAGCTGCCACTACTGCTACTAGTACTACTGCTATTACTGCCACCGCCACCGCCACTGCAGAGGCCCCCGGAGACAGCGTGGGCACAGAAGCCAGGTCCACTGGCTCAAGGTTCTGGGTCTTTTCCATTCTGGCCTGTCCCAGCTCTCCTTGCACCTCCCTTCCGTTGCAGAGGGCCAGGGCTTCTGGATCCTGTCCAGACCTCTAATTGTGAATTTCATTCAGCGTCTCCAACTCTGATCACATTCCTGGAAAGAGGGCCCCGTGTGCCTACCTGTAGGCTGCTGCCTGCTGCTCTGAGTGGGACAGAACTAGAAACCCAGGTGGCATGCCGGTGGCTGCAGGGTCGGCCGTGTGGGGTCTTGCGGGGGCTTGGATGGCAAAGGGGTGGTGTCCCAGGGGCTCAGGGACCTGGTGACCCTCTGCAGGAGCCTCCTGGCTCTGGCAGGGAATGGGTGGGGCTGTGCCCAGGCAGGCGCCTGATTCCCTGCCTAGCAGACTGGCTCTGGACAGGTAGCGACAGGCAGAGAGGGTGGAGGGGGCAGATGAGGCCAAAGCCTTCTGTTGCCTCTGCACCCTGTGGAGGCCCCCACCTCTGCCTTCACTGGGAAACCTGCTCCTGACAGGGTGCCAGGTGGGCTCCCTGCCCACCCTGCTGTCCCATCCCCAGAACTGCTCTTCCTTCCTGCCGGCTGCTCAGAAATGCATTTACCCCCCCATCCCTCAGCAAATTCTACCAGCTCTACCTGCGGGCAAATATGGGCGGGGTTTCATTACTACACTGGGCCCCTGCACATGCCCGTCTCTGCCCAGGGGCCCTGCATAGCCTCCCACTGGACGGTGCAGCTGGCCCCTGTCCAAGTTGACAGCAGCCCCTTCTCCATGCAGCCGCTGGGATAGTCACACCAAACACAGGCGGGGCGCCCCAGCTCTCTGGTGACTTCCCTCTCACTTGGGGTACAGACCCACTCCTTCCTGACCTCCTCTCCCACCTTTCTGCTTTCCTGGGCTCCTTACTGCTGGCTGGTGCTGGCACGTCCCCACCACGGGGCCTTTGCACTTGCGGCCCCTGGGCCTAGAATGTTTTCCCCTCCAGCTCATGCAAGTCTCTGCCGGACTATCTTCAAGGGAAGCAGGAACCCCCAACCCCCTTCCCCAGCTGAATCTGTACATCGCCCTCTCCACCACTTACACACTTCCTTATTTGCTTGCCCAAACCCCCACCCGGGGAGCCGAGTGCCCGGAGGACAGGGAGCTTTCTGTTCCGTCCCCTGGTGGAGCTCACGCCCCCTACAGAGCCTGGCACACAGCAGGCTTTCAATCAAGGCCATGGCATGAATGGAACCCACAAGCATTCCTCAAGCAAGGCAGCACTAGCGTCTCTGCACCCTTCTCCTGGGACTGACCTTTCTGCCCTGGAGAAACTGCGGCAGGGGGCTCCACTCTACAGGGTGCCTTCAAGGCCCCCATCTCTGAGCGACCTCTCGGCTTTTCTCTGGCCGAGGCCATGGAGAAAGCAGGGGGAGGCTGGAGCAGGCTGCTTCCTGGCCACGAGACTGGGGCTGGTCACGGGTCACTCATGCAGCCAGCGTGGGGCTAGCGCCCTGTGAGGGGGGCTGGGCTGGGGCACCCAGCAGGGCTCCCTCCCTGAGCTCACACATGCTGCACCCAGCCTGTGAGTGAGGAAGGGCTTCGGGGCAGGCGGGGGGTGGGGGGAGGCCGAGGGGGATGGGCACCGGGGCTGAGGCTGAACCTGGGTCCCTGCCTGGGGAGTGTGGAGCTGAGGGGGGCTGGGAGAGGGTTCCTGGGGCAGGGACCACCCTGTGGGGGCTATGGGGGGGAGTGGGCTGGAGAAGGGCAAAGCTCGAGGCAGGGAGATGTGACAGACTGTGCAAGGGCTGGCAAGAGTTCAGGGTGTGGGCTGGTGGGCAAAGGCAGCTCTTTCAGAAATCCTGGGTTCTCTCCCCGGGACTTTCCACCCCAGATACTCTGGCCCGTCCCCCAGCCCCCCCTCTCAGCACATGGCGGCGTGGCGGGTGTGGCACAGGAGCTATTGCTAACGCAAGAGCAGACACTTAGCTGTGGGGACTCATCCCCGTTTACATATCCTCACAGATGAGAGGGGAGATGGCATGGGGGTGAAATGTGGCTCCCCCAAACATAGCTCATGATCAGATCACTGAAACTGTGGATGTGGCCTCATTTGGGAGAAGGGATTTTGCAGATAGAAATAAATGAAGAATCTTGAGGTGGGCCGAGTCCAATGCCAAGGGCATTTAGAGGACAGGCGGCGCAGACACACAGAGGCCACAGGGCTGTGGGCGCAAGACTGGGAGAGGTGGCCCCAAACCACGGACAATCTGGTGCCCCTGGAAGCTGGAAGGGGCACCAGCCTTCTCACCTCAAGCCTCTGGAGTCACCGCCCTGCCCAACAACTTGCCCTCAAACTTCTGGCCTCTAGGACTGTGAGAAAAGACATTTCTGTTGTTTTAAGCCACCCAGTTAGTAGGGATTTGTCTCGGCAGCCCCAGGAAGTTGTACAGCAGGGATTGAGGAGGATTAAACTCTCACTGAGAGATGATCTAGTTTAGAATTACCTCTCCTACCAGTTTCAGGTTTGGGCCGTAAGTAGGGTTCCTGCCCAGCCATGTCTTGGGACTTCGGGGGGCGGGGGGGCTTGGCCCAAGGGGCCAGAGAGGCAGTTCTGGAGTGGGGACATTGGTACCTCCCCTCACCTGCACCCCAGTCTGCTGGGAGGATACCCAGGCACTGTGGGTGAGGCCAGGGGACAGGGGGAGCATGTGAGGGGCCCGCTCTGCTGGGCCTCATCTGTCCTTGGCTGTGATCTTGAAGTTGAAAGCTTTGCTGTCAACCTCAGAGACCTTTAAGATGGAAAACCAGACGCCATGGAGGATGTTCTCTCAGTCAGGGTGGAGGGGGGACACGTGAATCTGAGGTTGGAAGCAGGTGAGAGAAGGTGCCGAGGCCAGGGATGGACAGTAGGGGCCCCATTTACAGACCGTTCACCCAGCCCCTGGAGCTCAGCATGTCACCTGCATTACATACTGGCCCTCAGCTTCCCCACCTGGTGCTGTGACTGATGGAGGAGATATAACTGCAAAGTAAGATTAGAGCTAGATCCACACAAGGAAGTGGGGGTAGAAGAAATCAACATAACCATTAGCCCAAGCCCTAGGTGCCAGCTCCTAAGTTACAAAGCATAGGTAGGGCTCTGTAGGAGCTAGACAGCAGTCTCTAGGGCCAAAGACACGGAAATTGAGCCCACTGTAGAATCTCCAGTCTCTTTCCTAATTCTAGCTAGCTAGTAAACTGACAGTCATCCTCGAGGATGAGCCCCCTCCCAACTGAAAGAAGGCTATATTAGTGCCATCCGTGCAAGAACTCGGGGCAGCCATTTCTCTGCCCACCTGTGCCTATGCAGGTGCTTTCCTTTGCCAACTCTGCGGGGCAGAGTTGTCTCTCTGCAGGGCAGCGGCCTGCCTGTCTGCCCGTGACCTGCACCATGCAGGCCTCTCTTAGCAAACCTGCCCCTCAGCGGGGCAGCTCTTCCTGCCCACTTGTGTCTGCACAAGTGTCCTTTACTTCCTCGCCCTAATAAACCTGTTCTGTAAGTATAACTGAGTCTGTCTGGTGGAGAAACTTGTCAGGTGCCGCCGAAGGGAGCTCTGGTGAAACCTTTCCCAGAGTGAACCCAAGGACCCCGCTCCGCTCTCAAATCCACCGGAAAAACGACATCATGACCATCACCTCTTACAGACCAGGAGACGGAGGCCACGCACCTTCCCAAGGTCAGCGCCCAGGGAGTGGCACCCTTGCCCGATCTGTGGCCCCTCTGTAGGACTCAAGGCCCATACGGGGGGCCCATATGGGGGCAGGGGGGATTGGTTCATGGATGCCAGACCCTGGTTTTAGCCCAGACTTGGAGTCAGGAGATCTATAACACTCTCACTGGGCACAGGGTAGGGGCCCCACTATGGAGGCGCTCCCTTCACCCCCCAGGAGCCCAGGCAGGAGGCACACACTGAGGTTAGTCCATCTTACTGCTGTTTGGGATTGGGGCTGAGGCCAGAACTTTCTGGAGACTGCAGGACATGAGGCAACAGTTGTGCTGGGGCTCCCACCCAGGTCCCCCAACTCCACAGCCCACATGCCTGACTTTCCTTGTCAGGACCAGAGGGCCTGTCTGCTGCCTCTGGGCTCGCCTCCCCCTCTCCAGCCAGGCCGGGTCCCATGGCTCCCCGGGGGCCTCCCCTCCCATAGCTGTGGCCCCTCCTTACCTGATGATGGATAGGCTGGGGCCCCACAGGGGACCAGCGCCAGCTGGGGAGGAGCAGGCACAGTGGAGCTGGTCCTTCCCTGGGGGTTCCCCACCCCCACTTGGATGTGGCAATAGGGGAGCTGGGACAAGAGGCCAGTCTGGCCTGTTTGTCGCATCACAAAGTCCTGCCCAGGTAGTTTGGAGGGGAAGGCTCGGAGGCTCTGCCCCAGGGGCCTGGCCCAGCTCCCTCTTTCTGAGCCTTGGCACTGAGCATTACAGTCCTGGGGCACCTCGGAAATGGGTATATCTTGCCAGAGTGACCCCGTGGTGGGCCTGCCCCCCTACCCTACCTGGGCCCTGGAGACTCAGGGAGCAGCCCCAGACCCTCAGCATGGGGGGGTATGGGGGGGGGCTCCAGATCTCATGGGATGGGTCTTCTATTCACTCGAACTTTCTGGATGGTGCTGCGAAAGATCACAGCTCCTTCCTAAAGGAGACATCTGGGGCCAGGGAACCCCAAGCCGCTCAGGCCAGGCACCTGCCAAGAGAGCAGGGATGGGAGGAGAGGAAGCCTGGTCTGTCTCTGACCCCACACTGCCACTTAGAAGCACCTCCAAATCACTGTGTCTAACATTTCCGAACTTTCTCTGCAGCCAGAGCTTTTAACAAGTGACAAAACCTCACCTGGAATGCCACTGTGAAAAATTCTAAATGAGTAGATTCCACCAGCTCCCAACTGCTTTAGCAATGGACACACTCGAAGCAAACTGAGGCCTGGTGGCACAGCATGGAAGGGGCGCCTCCAGGAGGGAGCGGCAGCACGTCTGGCTTCCCATAAAAGCATTCCAGGCTGCTCTGACCTCACAGGCGTGCTCTGTAAGGACAAAGTTGAGTTTTGCTGGGAAGTGCTGGGTGTGGTTTCCTCCAGCCTGCCATTCTCGGCAACACAGAGGAGCCAAGGCAGTTCTGAGGGGCTTCGTTGGGCCTTCTCAGCATGGGCTACGGGGCCTTCCTTTCAAGGACTAGGATGAAAAGCAAGAGATAGGGAGGGTGCCTCCCTGGTGGCGCAATGGGTTAGGCGCAGCGCTATGGAGCTGTCCAGAGCTGTGCAGCACAAGTTCGATGCCCGGCCAGGGAGATTCCCACATGGCGCAGCAGACCTCTCCTGCCTCGCCTCGATCCCTTCCACAGTGTGTTTCAGTCGACCTGCCTGTTCTGCTCCCCACTCTGTCTCTGGTGAATCCTCTCACCACCCCATACCTCTGACCTACGCCCCAGCTTGCATGCATAAATAAATTTTTTAAAAAAAGGAAATAGGGACTGTTTTTCTGGGGTTCCACTGAGGTTTGTGCAAGAGGGGAATGTTTAGTTTGGAGGGACAGACATGCCCGTGTATTAGATAAGACACTGATGGTGTGTGTGTGTGTGTGTGTGTGTGTGTGTGTGTGTTGAACGCAGGGTCCTGTGGTGGGGTCCATATCACCCCTCCCAGTCTAAGGCTGGCCTGGTTATTATTATTGTTTTTTATCCATCACTCTGCTATTCAGAGGTTTAGGTGTCGCGGCAGCTGTGTGGGCCTGAGGTCTGGGTTGAAGGTCATCTTTCCTTATGGCCTAGGAATGTTCTGGTGTGTGGAGGGGCCACGCCTTCCCAACCCGGCCCTGTCAGTGGCACGGGGTTGGGGGTGGGGTTTCCATGTCCCGGCTGGTGGCAAACATTGCAGAGCATGTAACTCTGAGTTGACGGTTCCACAGGCTGGGGACAGATGCCCAGGAGTGGGGTTGCTGGGCTGTGCGGGATGTCCGTTTTCGTTTTTTAAGGTAAATGCAGATCGCTTTCCACAATGGCTGTACCAGTTCACATTCCCACCAGTGGTGTGGTGGGCTCCTCGCACCCCTCATCCTTGCCAGTGCTTGCTGTTGGGGGTCTTTTGAACATGTGCCCTTCTCACAAAGATGATTTTATAGTGAAAGCATTAAAAAGTGTTCTGGAGCTCGGAAGGCCCAGGACCTGGACGGCCCCAAGACACCGCTGAGCTGAGTCGTCGTCGAGCTGTGCTGGGAGCCCCCGGCCACCGAGGCCAGGTCCTGGGGTCAGGAGCCGAGTTCTGCCCGCACCAGCTCTCCTGGTTCCCATCCTCCTGGCCTGGCCCTGGGCATCACCACTGAGGACCCCGCTGGGCTGAGCCTGCGGGAAACATTCACTGTGTCCAGAGAGAGTCCTGCAGGCCTCTCTGCCCCCGATGTGTGGGTGCCTGGTGGCTCCTGGACAGAGAATCAGCTCCCTGAATCCTTTCTCAGTCCTCATTCTTTCCAAAGTCCCTTTGGGGTAACTTTGAGTCTTTGAGGAAAGTGTCTGTCTATCTGTTTGGCGGTCAGCCCACCTGTCATGCTCCCTAACGGAGACATTCCTCTTTCTTTTTTTTTTTTTTAAGAGAAGATAACCCTATATAACTAGAATTTCATAATAGCTTTGTTTGTTGTATTATTTTTACTTACTGGCAAGAAATGCAGAGATTTTATAAAAAAAATCATGGTCACCAAATGAATGATTTGGGACCCAGGGCCCTAAGTTAAGGGAGATTTGAGATCTGGGCCCCAAACCTGAACCAAAGAGACTGAGTGGAGCCCCATCTGGGGAACTACAGTGGGGGCCTCTGACAAGTGGCCCCATTCCTGCTCGACCAGCTGAGTGGTGGCCAGGAAGAGCGTGTGGAGAAGCTTCAGGCGACCATGGCGCTGAGTGGCCCTGAGTGCTGTTACTTGGCTCGGAGTGAGGCGGGCCCAGCTGTGCTGGCTGTGGCTCAGGGTTTGTGGCATTTGGGCTTCTGGTCTGTTAAGAATTTACAGCCAGTTTCAGTTTTGAAGGGGATGGATTTCTCAATTTCTTTTTCTTCAGATTGGGTGTTTGCATAGAGGAATGCTACTGACTTTTGTGCGTTGATTTTGTATCCTGCTACTTTACTGGTCTATTATTTTGAGTAGTTTTTCTATGGAGTTTTTAGGGTTTTGTATATATATTATATCGTCTGCAAATAGAGACAGTTTAATTTCTTCCTTTCCTATTTGGATCCCTTGAATGTCTTTCTCTTGTCTAATTGCTCTGTCTAGGACTTCCAGTATTATATTGAAAAGTAATGGTGAGAGTGGACATCCTTGCCTTGTGCCTGATCTTAGGGGAAAGGCCTTCAGCTTCTCACCGTTGAGTATAATATTGGCCGTGGGTTTGTCGTATATGGCTTTTATTATGTTGAGGTATGTTCCTTCTATCCCAAGGATTTCAAGGGCTTTTATCATAAATGGGTG